>OMKY01230800.1:0-13622 GCA_900302395.1 Bregmaceros cantori | reverse complement strand
AATTTGCTCCGCCGCATCACAGCAAGCAGGACACGCCTTTGGGATGGCTTTCCGCATGGGGAGAAGTTCCGTTAGCGATTAAGAATCGACTCTAAAATAAATTAATACAAACATCACAAATGTTTGCAGATCGGGGTGACGGCAAAGTGCGTGAGCTTCTGACACAGTAAACACGAGGCGCAGACAAACACGTGAGCAAATAAGCGCAGCCGACAGACATAATATTGTAGTTCATCTACATTCTATTATGCCACGCCGTGCCCATCTTTTCTCTTTCTATCCTTCGTTTCCCCTCTCCCTGTGTGTGTTTGCGTGCGTATGTGGGGTTGTAAAACGCAGTGCCCCACGCACGTTCCCATCTTTCTCTTTCTCCCTCTCATCTCTCCTCCAGAGGTGTGTCTGCATGGTCCAATCAGATGCCAGTATATTCTCAGTATGTAAATCCGTCAGCTACAGACCCCACATACGTGCGCAAACACTGAGAATATACTGGCATCTGATTGGACCATGCAGACACACCTCTGGAAATAAGAACGTGTTCGACGCATGACGTCATGCACAGACACACACACAGCCAATCGCTGCGCATACACGCCGACTGCCTTTCCCGGTGTGTGTATGTGCACCGGTGCCCGGCGAAGACATAACAAGGAAACGTAAAAGTATTTCTAGACGTGTAGGAACATCCGGCTGATTCACGCATTCGTTGATGCGTGATGTTACGATGTCGCCCTGGGATGAATGCGGGAATCAGCCGGACGCAACCGGCGGAGCAGCCTGGGATTGGGTCGGGAATTGCACGCGTGCATGTGTTCTGCAGCTCTGCGCAAGAACGTGTTCCTGTGAAGATGTACGAATCTCACATGCTAAAGGCTGTGGATGGAAACCTATTTGCGCGTAAAGCGAGAATTAAGGGGGCTGTTTTGCGTCCATATACATATGTATACCCACCCATATATTTACTTACCCGCCCGCTTACCCGCCCGTAAAAAGTTTGAATGTTTAAAACCCACCCGTTTCAGCATATACATGCCCCGTTGCAGGACGGGTGCCAACACAGGCGTGTACTGGGTACGTGTACGATAGTAACCCATTGAAGAGAGTTCGACCCGCGACACGTCCGTGCGGGCACGCGCACCACACTCAAACCGCTCTCTCTCTCACACACACACACATGCACACACGGTAAATTAACGGTTGAGCTTGGCGCAGGTGCATGTCTGGCGCAGGTGCATGTCTTTTCAAGCGGCAGGCGTTGTTCGCTGGCTGATGTAACACACTCCTGTGACGTCGTAATGAAAGGCGGTGCTTGTTCTCCGCCCCTCCGATGCGGAGAACCCGAAGGATATGTGAACACACACGCATGCCCTCCATTCCTACGCTTCAGTGTGAACAAAACCTTTTTGGTATCGGTGCAGAAACGGCGAGCCGAGAGATCGACAGAGAGATATAGTGTTGAAATACAATCGCGCGTATGTATTTACTCGCCATCTTTTCAACAGGAAGGCGCTACAGCTGTGACCGCGCACGCACACACGGGCACACACACACTCGCGTACACACACACACGTACATACACTAGCGCATGTTTATGCTACACGGGGCTGTGTGGGGCAGGGAGAGTCGGCGTGTTAAACTGTAGCGCAGCGGAGCGGTGTGCGGCCACGCACACGCCTAATCCGCGGGTCAGGCGTGTTCCGATCCGTTCACCCTGTTCCGATCCGAATTTGCTTGTCGCTTCATTAGCTAGCTTGTCATAGGGTAGGTTTCCACTGCGTAAACTTGTCATTAACTTGTCATGTTGTTAAGTTAGCTTATATCTACTGTAGCTTGTCGCTAATCTAGCTTGTTGTAGAGTGGTGCTGTGTTTTATGAAAAGCATTATGAAAAGCAGAGCATTGCAAAGTGCTTTACAGAAACGGAACATTGAATAATACAGTTACCAGCCACAGCCTCTTAACACAAGCAAACTGGCACAGCACTGTGTGTGTGTGTGTGTGTCGCCCACAGACACATATACAATAGGCTGATGTACAGATGACGGGAACATCCTAGGTATAAGCCAGCTCAAAGAGATGTGTTTTGAGCTTCTTCTTAAAAACATTGACGGCCCTGAGGGCCTCCGGTCGACTATTCTATAGTCGAGGGCCATAGAAGCTGAATGTGGTAATATAATATAGTAATATAGTACACTATATTTCTGAATTTGCACTGTGGTTTAGTCCGTCTCAAATCAATCACCTCTGTTTTGCAATTACCAGAAATGACGCTTTGGCACGTTGCACTCCCAGCATGCTGCCAGTAGGACAGACACGCATTGGGGTTCCACCCGTTTTTAGGGAAGCATCCAGGCCGGGGCCACTTTAAGTGCACTAGGATTTAACTCTGGGCGCAGCTTACACACGAAAGAGTGCACCAAGTGCACCATTTCAGACGCAGCATTAGTTTCCATTGACTTAACTTTCTGTTAACTTGCCTTTGTAGCGGTTCGCATTTGTAGGGGAAATTCTATGCACACTTGACACTCTGTGACACGCTGTGTCATCCAGTTCCATAACTGCATTGTGATGTCAGAGACACACCCACAGCACTGTCTGCCAAGACACAGCATTGTGATGTCAGAGACACACCCACAGCACTGTCTGCCAAGACACAGGGTGTTCGATTGTCCATTCCCTTTCTGTTTTGACTCTTGAAGAATAAACAGCTTTTATGATAGAGGCTGTGTCCTTCCTCTACACACATACCTCTACACCTTGTTATTAAGTTAGCTTATCGTGATGTTAGCTTAACAACTAGTTAACAAGCTAACTTGTTAACCATGTCTGGTTTCTGTCGATGCATTTTTGTATATTTGAAATACTAATCTATCTTTGCTGTGCCTTCTAACTTCATCTATTTTGCTGCATGTTGAATAAAACTTGTTGCGAAACGTTGCAAAGCAAATTACTTCTCATTTATAAATGTTTCTCTAATTGACAGTGTTTGAAAACAAAGACAAAATCGTCATTGTCATGGAGTACGCGAGCCGGGGCGACTTGTACGACTACATCTGTGAGACGCACCAGATCTCCGAGCAGGAGGCACGCCACTTCTTCCGACAGATCGTCTCTGCCGTACACTACTGTCACCAGGTGAGGCACGCTGCAAGCCAACCCAATGAATCGTTTACACATCGCACTGAATTGTCTGAAGTCGATTGGATCAAAAGTGGGCGCCAAACGGGCAGCAAACTAAATCAGGAAAAGAAGCTAGCGTTGATATTCCGAGACGTGTTCGATACTTCTCCCAGATGGCTGCTGTGTAACGACGCTTACCGTTGTATGTCTAGCCATCGGCTCGATCACCCCATTGGGTTTTATACTGCCATTGTCAACTGCAGCATAAATAAAACTTGTGTTCAACTTTAAATCCTGTATATTATATCGATTAATGGTCCGGTTCTGCCTTGGCTCTTGGCTGTAATGTGTTTCACAACATAAATGACTGTTCATGTTCCAGAACATAAAAAAAAGTTTTGTTTCTGTTCCGTGGAAATACAAAAACCTGGTTTTCGTTCAAAGCCCTGCAGTAAGCATATAGTAATGAATTTCTCAAATATATAAACTATGCATTAAGAAACTATTATGAATTCAGTAATGCAGAAATAAGAGTTTTTGCATCTCTGGCTGCACAATGAATCAATGTTGCATCAAAATAGGATTTTGGTTCATCTCATAAAAAAAATAAAGCAATACAAATATAAAAACCCTTTAGTGTATTTTGCAGAATACATAACTATAGTGTTGGAAAGATTATGTTTAAATAATGAAATCCTTTACCGTATCGAATCCAGGTATGGCATTGAATTCCCTTAGATTACTTTTGAATACAGATGCACTTTTAAATACATAGTTTACTTTTAAAAACATAGTTTTTACAACAATTGTAAAAACTGCCTTCCTTTGATTTTTTTTCTTCTTCACTTGGTCAGAGCCAGAGGGGAGAGTTTACATCACCACTCCGCCCCTAGAAGTGACGCGATTGTCTCAGGAAAATTTGTGGGTGTGCCTTGTGGCAAGTTCTGTTCTCGGTTTGGAAAAAAAGACAGCGGTGAAATATTTATTTCAAGCTACTGTATGTAAAAAATCTACATACAGTAAATGCGCAAAAAACAGCCTTTTTTTGCACATATGATGACGCGTGTCTCCGGTCAGGCGTCAGTGTTAAAGCCGACTTTTCTAAAGCATTCAATTTCCTTTCCTTTCCTGTGACCAAACCTTTACAGCATCTGACAGGCCCGACTTTTGTTGTGGCCATGTACTGCTGCACGATATTAATGCAAGGGGTGGAATATTGGCACGCAGTGTATTCCACGTAACACTGTTATGTAATCAGATTCCAAAAATAAAGTAAATTGTCCATTACAACTACATTTTTAAAAAAGTAATCTGGATTTAGTCCAGCCTCGTCGACACATAGTGAATTTAGTCCAGCCTCGTCATCACTTCTTGCATTGTCCCTGAACTTTTAATGCCTGCGGCGGGCTTAGGGCTGGAATACTGCGATTAAAATTAAAAATATTATCTTTCTTGAGTTGACTCGAATAAAGTTTCATAATGTTTTGTTTGCTCAAACAAAACAGAAAATCAACAACAATTTGAAAGTAATCCAAAGTAATCACTTTTAAAATTGGGTAACGAGATTACAATACTGATTACAATTTTCATTGAGTAACTTGTAACTGTAACAGATTACTTTTTAAAGTAAAATAACCTTTCCAACCCTGCCTACATGTGCACATGCACCAAAGAAGTATCTTCTGTTTCATCCTGTTCAAAGACACAATATCGTAATACTTGGTTGCGGAACGCGCTAAGAACATTTTCTGTTTTTAAGATTGTGTTGATCTGCCTTTTAAGACGGAATGTGCCAGCCTTATTGTATGACCTTTTGTCAGACACGTCTGCCTTTGAAACTCTGGAGTCCATTGTCCGAGATGAGGTCACCTTCCTGGCCCACAGTCAGTGCAACTTTCCTGACATCAGCATGTCAAATGTCAATACTACCTCATTGATTCCAGTGTCAATACTACCTTACTATTCCAGTGTAAATAATACTACTAATACTGATCTTACTGATAATACTACGTTACTACTGTTCTTACTGATAATTCCACCTCAATACTGACAATGTGTAAACACATGCACCTGGATGTCCACTAGATTTGTTATTATTGTTGTTGTTATTATAATTTTATTATAATGATCACATATTACTGTGCTGTTACATGTGGTTGTTGTTTGTGGTTGTCGTGTGTGATGTGTGGATGATGTTTGGTTGTTGTGTGCGGATAATGTGTGGTTGTTGTGTGGTTGCAAGGAAAATAAATGGTGTTATCGCTGTAAACTGCACACTTGGCAATATTTGTCGGGTCTCACAGTGCAGTGTTGCATAATAGAAGAGATGGAGTCTTTGTGGCCTAGTAGACTCGCAGAATGCTTCACAATCAAATACATACACAAATTAAGGGAATTCATTTGCTTATTAACGTATAACTGGACAGCTTTTCAGACATACTTTGGCATGTCTGAAGTTTTGAACTAATGAAAGTTCGAAACGGAGTAAAACAAGGGGGCATTCTGTGAGCCATACTATTCTCCAAAGTCAAAACGACAGTCGTATCAAAAGAACAGTGCAAACACAACGGTGGCTTCTTGATCAGTCCTCCTGTCCATGGCGCTATGGGTTCCATCACAGCATGTATAGTCCTGCGAATTCCTCTCCACTCGCAGGCTTTTCTGTGATGTCTCTACCCCCGATCTCTACTACCCAGTTTCCGACTAATCCTATCGATAAAGATGGAAAAACTGACCTAACAGAAAAAAAGTAACTATTTGGTCGACACAAGCGCATTGGAAGTTGTAGTCCACGCATTGAAAATCTCGTCCAAATCGTTTGAAAGGTCTAATCTGGTAATGTTCAAAATAATTATTTTGCAGCATTAATAGTCTCTAATTCTTAGTGGTTGATCATGGATTAACAGTTTATTTCCATTAACGCTTTATTTTAGCACTGCGAGGCAATGTGGTCCAATAGGACTCAAAGTTGTGATGACGTTTAAGGCTAGCGATTATTTTTCTTCAATTAATCGGCCATTTTAACGTACGATTAATTGTTTTTGTCGTTTGTACTTTTTAATATCAGAACTAAGGCTGAGCGATAATAAAAATGACGCGGTTTCGGTTTCTTCAAAGCGTCGGTTTCTCCATGCATGTGTGGAAGGGCTCTGTGTCGCTTGGGAATTCAAATAAAAGTGGCCGCCGTTGTGTTTGTCCGTGTACCACCGCGGACGGCGTGTTGGGTGGGGGAGCACATTTGGGTTGGGGACTTGTTTAGGTGTGCCGTGGGTGGGAGTGTTTTAATGTTTGACACTGATCTCATTCCACGCCGCTCATCATGCTGGAGCGGGGGAAACTGAGTGGGGCGAACCCATGGACTGTCCACACAGTCGGGCATGGATGCCTAGCCACTCCTCCGCGCAACACGCAGGTTGTGTCTTTTGTCCTTCTTTCGCCGCGTTCAGACAGGCTTTCAGAGCACAGGTCGAATGAATTATAATTTGAATCGGGTCGAAAGAGCCGGTTGTTAACAGTTAACGCCGGTGATAACTTTAATTAAAAAACACGGACTGGTAGATATTGTATTGATTCATGATGAATGAAATTAATGTAGAGGTATGTGTGTTAAGGAATGACACAGCCTCTATCATAAAAGCTCTTTATTCGAAGAGAGTCAAAACAGAATGAGGAAGGAACATGTGGGATTGTGGAAAAAAATGTCAATTCCGTTGATCATCCTCCGTGTGTTAGCTGGTCCCTAGTGGTTGTGACAGTCGGCACTCCGTGTGTCCCAAGAGGGAAAAATAAAATAACACACGCTGCTGCTCCGAGACCCGACACATCTCACGCACGTGTCAGCGGCGAGCCGCGCATGTGGTGGCGGCTGCAGGTAACAGTTAGAGGCCGAAGAGTGCCGTGCTCCGATACGTCGAAGAGGAACGATCGCCCTCACGCATAGTGTGCGTGGAGGGGTCACGCCGTGTCCCGCGGAGAGTGATGTGTGTCAGCCCTCCGGGTCGGGTGGCACATCGCAAAACTGGCAAGGTGCAGAGGGGTCTCTGAACCACCCACGCCAGCGCCTAGAAATACATCTTCGGCACCTCTGGGAATTCCGTCTGCTTCGCCTCCCCTGGACCCAGGCTCGACAGGGTACCATCGGCACGGAGACGGGCGTCTGCACCGTGCGTGCGGCCTCACCTGGAACATACATCGATGGAGGTGCGGCGGCGAGACGGGCTCCGCTGCGGGGTGTGAATCAGGCGGCGATCGTAGAGTGAGTTGAGACGGCTGTTGCAGTGCCAGTGGAAGGCAGCTGAAGGTAGCTGGTCGCCAAGGTAGAGATCAGAGTGTCCAGCTGTGGCGAGCGTCCTCCTAGTGCCGTCAGATGCTGGGGCGCCTGTTCTCGCTCTGGGAAACTTCCAAGAGCAGTCGGAGGGTCACCAATGTAGAGGTATGTGTGTTAAGGAATGACACAGCCTCTATCATAAAAGCTCTTTATTCGAAGAGAGTCAAGGAGGTGTGCATATGACATCTCAATAAGACACAAAGCCAGTTACAGCAGTCCAAATATGGCCGTGCAGGCAAGAATGTGCTGGTCAGCAAATGTCACAGAGGGTTTGCGTGTCTATAGAATTTCCCCTAGAAATGCGAACCGCTACACTAATGAATTGAACTACGCTGAACTGATCCAAAGTTGGAAGCAGTGTAACTGCCATCATCCGCAGGAAAAAACCCTCTTCCTTTGCCTCTCAACACTGCTCATAGCGCTGTATTACAATTCACCTAACGAATGAAGTTAACTGTTTTCATAATATTAATGTTGACATCTCAAATATTTAGTGTTTTTTCCTATGTTTTGACACTTATAAATAGTTGGTAATAATAATCCAAAGTCTATGTCAGTGTTGAGTATCTAAGTAGGGGCCAAGCAGCGAAGCTTCGAAGGCACTTTATGTGTTTGTTAGTTTTTAGTTAGGGGCCAAGCTGCGAAGTGCGAAGGCACCTATTGTTTTTGTTAGTTCTTGTTATTATACTCCGAATGGATTCCTATGGCAGCCCATAGAACCCTATTTACAAAAATGCTGAAAATTGGCACACTCATTCTAGTCAGGCTCAGCATTGCCCTTAGCTATTTCCAGGTATCCAGCCCCAGCTCTATAGCGCCACCAACGTGCCAAAGTTGCAGATAATTTTACATACGTTTCGGCCTGTAAATTCCAAACCGCCTGGCCGTTTAAAAAAAAAACGTGGTATCTCTGGATTCCTTAGATCAAGCAGAATTCAACACACTACATGACATCAATCCCACCCGAATAGATTCCCTGCTATTTGGAATTTTGTGCAAATCACTGAAAATGCTACGCCTCTCTCAAATTTTGAGAAACTTGGTATATAGTATCTCTGGGCCGAGCCTCACAAAACTCTTGAAGCAAATTCTGATATCTTCAATCGTTCAGCGGTGGGAGACAATCAAATTTGGTGAAAACCTCGCTAAACAGAAAGTCAGGTCAATGCTGAAAATTTGAGCAATCACTCTGAAACTTGGTATATACCATCTCTGGACCAAGCCCCACATAACTCTTGAACCATATTTTGATATCTTCAATCGTTCAGCCGTGAGAGCCAATCAAATTTGGCGTAAACCTCGCTAAACAGAAAGTCAGGTCATATCTCCGCAGCCTCCTGTCGGAATGTTCTGTCGGATGTCATCCGGAGACATACTGTCAACTTCCATAGTTACGCTGACGACACGCAGTTGTATATCGCTGTGTCCCCAGAGGACATAGGGTAGTCCTTTTAAACTGCATCGCAGACATTAAGTCTTGGATGGCAGCAAACTTCCTACAGCTCAACCAAGACAAAACCGAGGTCCCAAAGCTCAGAGAGAAATGATCTTACCGAAACTACACTATCTAACTCCGGCAGATTCTGCTAAAAACCTTGTTGTGAACTTTGATAAAGAGCTGAATTTCATCTCACATATTAAGAACGTAACAAAGGTGGGGTTCTACCACCTCAAGAACATCACCAAGAGTTCGACCATTTCTATCACTGGCCAGTACAGAGGTGCTCTTGCATGCTTTCGTCTCAAGACGTCCCGGAACCTGAGGTCCAGCGGCACAGGGCTCTTAGTAGTTCCACAAGTTAACTCCAAATCGCATGGAGATCGCATTTAGCTTCTATGGCCCTCGACTATGGAATGGTCTTCCGGAGGCCCTCAGGGCCCTGGAGACTGTCGATGTTTTTAAGAAGAAGCTCAAGACACATCTCTTTGATCTAGCTTATAATTAGGATGTTACCGTCATCGGTACATCAGCCCACTGTATGTGTTTGTGTGTCCATGGTTGAGTGTGTGCCAGTTTGTTTGGGTTGGGTGGCTGTGGGTAACGTTCTGTTCGATGTTCTGTTTCTGTAAAGCACTTTGTGTTGCTCTGCATGAAAAGTGCTATACAAATAAAGTTTGAGTTTTTTTTCTCAAATTTTGAGCAATCACTCTGAAAATATATCTCGGCAGCCGCCTGTCGAAATGTTCTGCAAATGTACACACTCCTTCATGCCTATGTATTACCTAAGGCTGAACGATAAACCGCAAAAGTAGGTTAACCGCGGTGCGCCCCCTTGCGGTTAATAGACCGCGAGGGGTACGGTTTTAACCGCAGTTTCTTGTCTCCCGTTAAAAAAAAAATCCCCATGCACGCTGTGCCTTTAAGTGCATCGCCGCACTTAATGTATTTCTGTGTGTGTTTTAAAGTTGTCTTGCTTGTGCGTTCGTTAGTTTTGTTAAAATGTTGTTGACGACGGCAGCGTCCACCCCTCGCCCTTCGCGGGTTGACAGATGGTTACACAGTCACACACATTGGAGGTGGACGAATTCTCGGACACGGCAGCAAACGTTTTCTTCCCCCCTATACAAATCCCTTTCCCTCGCCGTCTCTCTCCGTCTCTCCCTCTCTCGTTTTATCACACGGAGCTGGCGCGCTCTGTTCTAAAGAATACAAACCCTTCGTTAATTATACAGCAAGGCAACGAACTGCAAAATTTCCAGTTGGCTAATATTATTGTTGTTCAATTATATATTTATTATGCTGTATTAAAAACGTAAAATGTTGTGTCTGTGTGTGGGGAGGGGGCTTGTTAGTTCATATTGAGCATATGGTATGTATTTGAAATGCATTTTATTTTATTCAACTTACTTTTCTTTTTCATATACTTCTTTATTAAAGTTTGCAAAATTGTTTTTTTAGTAACATAGGTCTGGTCATTTATAATGGATTTGATTTTAATATATATTTTTTACTTCCTCAAAAATGATGCTACTGCACCTGCTACCTGCCTCTGAAAATGTGTTGCTATGTTTGCTATGTCTGTACAATTATTAATTCTAATAATAAAATAATAATAATAATAATAATAAAACCGCAATTAAAAACCGCAATTAATCGCAAAGGTGGAAAAACCGCCATTTTTATTTTTGGGCAAAACCGTGCAGCCCTACTGTATATGTGGGGTTTATTGATGTTTTTACTTTCTACAGTGTTTCATGGATATTCCTTTAGCATGCGGCATCGACACCATACCTCTAGTTGTACTCTGTACACTTCTGACTAGCTCTTTCAATGCCACATATGTCTGACAGAGAACGCATACTTACAGAAGGTGTCAACTGTTTGGAAATTGTAATCAACTATTGTCTTAGAGAGAGATATAAATTAATTTAATAAATTATTGTGTTCAGGTATAATTACTGGAGAATAGTGCATATGCCAACATCAGTGCACATTTTCTTTTTGTAAAATGCTTGTTTGAGATGGGGGCTGCCTCTGTGGGGCACTCTGTCATCCCCCTTTCACACCTTTCAAAACATTTGTCTTCAGGAGAAATGACGGAGAGCCGGGCCAAGCGTGTTCGCATCAAGGAAATGGCCGGCTGGATCCTCAGTCAGCTGGTCGACTACATCTACACGGCGGAGATCCAAGTGACCGAGGACAACGTGCAGGTACCTACCTAGAATCACAGGCTCAGATTTAAGGTCAATCTTCAAGTACAAATTACATATATCGCGATATTTTGGGCCACAATCATCGCACCATGAGATTTTATGATCGTCCCAGCCCTACTGTATAGAATAATTTTATTTTCAATCTGCATGCAACAGCTTTGTTCAGAATTCCTCATATGCTATGCATTCTACACAGGATCATCTTCAATCTTTACACTATGTTTTGTGACCTTCATCTTCTCCATAATAAAACCTGTAGGACTGTGAGATTTGCATACAATCTTTCAAAATGGCTGACTTTTTCCTTTTGTATGATAACACTTGCACGAAATCTTGTTTGCCAACAATTTCATAAGAGGAAGATTAGGTGAGATATTGCAAGATTCAAGATAACTTTTATTCTTCCCATGGATAATTTGTATTGGACCTGCCACTTAACATACAAAGCATAACACTGTATAATACTAGGCTTGACTAATCTGGACATAATGTTAACTTGGGTAATGTTTGTTTAGCAAGTGGTTTGAAATTAACCTTCAAGTGTCGACTTTCCAACGCACATTCACTCTTCTACCCGGAACTCTGTTGGTCGCACGGTGAAGTTGTTTAACAGGCCTGCTAAGTTTTTTAGAATGAGCTATTACTACGAGAAAATAGATAAAAGAGATTAAAGAGATTTTAAAAAAAAACATAATGTGTTAACCTCTTCGCTGCTAACAACTTGACTACTTGGGAATGTCAATGATTAATTTATAATCGCTTTAACCACTTTTTGATAGATTTTATCCATTGTTATTTGAAGCATGGAAAATCGGCCTTACGAGAGCATGGTTTACACTTGGTCATTTAAGGGTTAATTTATGGGAGGCAAGGAGAATCTGCATGAAGAAATGTGAATTACTTTTGGAAACCATTTATTTATTTATTCATCCTTTTTTTATTCAGGAGTTGTTCCGTTGATATACAAAATCTCTTATTTCAGGAAGTCCTGACTCAAAAGAAGTAAAAAAAAAGTGTATAAAAACGGACACACATAAAAAGAAATATTTTAAAAGGTAATTTGGTGCAGTGGGAGAGAAGAGACTTTTGGAAAGCATGCTTATTCTGATGATGATGTAGATTATAGGACACCATGTGTGCCGTGTGTGTCTCAGGCTCTGCTGCCGGCGGCCGGACTCCTGCAGCTCAGCGAGGTGAAGAAGGCCTGCTGTGACTTCCTCGGCTCCCAGCTGCACCCATCAAACTGTTTGGGTATCAGAGCCTTCGCCGACCTGCACGCCTGCTGTACTCTGCTGACACAGGCCAACACCTACGCAGGTATGCACACCTGCTGGGACCCCAATACTTTTCTCTTCTTCTTTATTTTTCTTTCCCTTCTTTTTAATTATCTTTTCATTCACCGACGCAAGTTCACCGATGCAAGACACAATATGTGAGTCTTTTTTTTCCCCCAATTTATATTTTTCAACGTAATCCCAATTTCCGCATTTTATTTACAGCGTGACAGTATGAAGGGGATGAGAGAGGCATTGTAGAAATGCCGTGCGTTGAGGGGAACTTGCAGCGCTGCCCCTACCTGTGAACTAAGTCACAGGCACCATACATGTGCTGGATGCGGGTGTGTTACCGATTGCACCATAGAGCAATCACAGTAATATCATTTTTATTTTAGTGATACTATTGCTATGTCATTGCTGGCAGCAAATCCAGAAACCTAACTAAAATACATAAATAAATAATACTAATATGATTTTCATTTTTCAATTTCGATTAAAAATTTTATTAATTGCAACCTGGGTGGTGACTTGCTTAATGACATGTGTATGTGTGTGTTGGAAAAGAACAACACTTCCCAGAGGTGGTTGGCAGTGAGGAGTTCCTCAACCTGGGGATGGAGCAGGTGTCCAGTCTAATCGCCAGTGACAAGCTGACCATCCCTTCAGAGGAAAAGGTAAACTCATACACTGTCGAAAGAACAATCCAGCCGGGGGGGATTAGAACCCGCGACACTGCTTGACCTATGGTCCGGGAGGCTCTATAACCACTCTGCTACCGCACACCCCGGGGGGAGCATTCATTTTTTTAAAAATCAAAGTTATCCAAACACAGCACAATAGGCGTGACTAGTGGCGGAGTCGGAAGCATCTCGTCACTCAGAGAGCCCGCCTCAATGCAGCTCTGATTGGTTGGCAGAAACGGAGCTGAGTTTTTCGATGGGTCTGGAGTCCAAACGCACATACGAGTGATGCGTGGAGGATTCTTTTGGTTTGACTGGCCATCCCTTTAGCCATCAGCACCGACTGCATACTTCTTGTTCTTGTATGGCGCTCTATAAAGAGATCTGCCCACGCTTGCTCACTACCCTTATTTTGTCCCAGGTATTTGAAGCCGTCATCGCCTGGGTGAACCACGACAAAGACGTTCGGCAGGAACACCTCGCCCATCTCATGGAGCATGTGCGCCTGCCACTGCTGTCCAGAGAGTACCTGGTGCAGGTGTGTGGCTAGTTTAGCAGTGTCAAA
>OMKY01230799.1:0-10000 GCA_900302395.1 Bregmaceros cantori | reverse complement strand
TAAAAGTATTGTTACCTCAGCAAAATATTACTCAAATAAAAGTAATAAGTAGTCATCCAAATAGTTACTCAAGTAAATGTAAAAAAAGTACTTCACAGAAAAGTTACTTAAGTAGCGAAAGTATTGTGTAACTTTCCGTAAGAACAAAAAAATTGGACAAATACTCTTCTAAATGTAATTGAATGCCCCTTGTTGATTTACAAGAAATACCCCCGATTTTCATAGCCATAGCGAGAGAGAGATAGAGAGAGAGAGACCAAGAGATAGAGAGAGAATGCCCGAGACCGAGGGAGGGAGACCGATAGGGGGAGAGAGCTATGACTCCAACATATGTGCCAACAGTTCCCAATGGGTGTCACTAAAGGCCAAGTTAATGTAACGAGTAGCGAACTTCTGACATCTCAGTAAAAAATGGTTTTTTTTTCACCTCAGAATTACTTGAGTAAAAGTAGAAAGTAACTTGTGAAAAATGTACTCCAAAAGTAAAAAAAAAGTACACAAAAAAATTGTAACACAGTAAATGCAATGCGTTACTGCCCATCGCTGGTCACTAGTGTGTTTGCAGATTGCAGAGAGTAAATACAAGTCTATTGTCTTATGTGTTCACAGTTTAAAACCAGTCATTAAACAGTTTTAGAACAATTTTTATGACACGTTCCCTTTAACACACCACAATATTGTTGCATTAGTGTCATTTCTATATTAATTATTCCAAAATGTCGATATTAACTATTTGGAAATGTCTATATTATTAATTATTATAATCTATTGTCTATATTGGTTATAACACTGATGCTGTCCCTAAAACACTGGATTCCTGTGCTTTTTCTCGTCGATGTAAACTGGAACGTTTATTTTGTGCTTTGTTCGTTATAACAGGACTCCCTTATTACTCCTTATTACCTCCCCTTACCTTATTACCTCCACACTTCCTGTTCAGAATTAACCTGTTGGTGTAACTTTGTCTTGTGACGGGACAGTGGCGGCACGGTCCATAGAAGACAGTGAACCAGTATCACTTTTTATTTATTGACAAAGACAAACCACAATAGGAAATACACGCTGGTTATTTATACAAACTGTGACGTGTTTGTGTTGCTTATTATATCTAATGATATGTCACAAATAAATGCATAACAAAGTGTGTTCCTGGGTGTTTTTGTTGACGGAACTAGACATAATGGTGATCATCCGTACTTCCCTCCTACGGTTTAGCATAAAGGTGGACCATATATACGGGAATAAATATAATGTAATGAATGCACAACGCGGTGGATTCTGGGCCGGCACTGCTAATGCCCGGACCTGCGCTAACACGCCCCTTAAATAGAGTCAGAACGAAGCTCAGCATTGGCTGAGCTCAGCTATTTCCGACCTAAGTTCCTCTATTCCCCAGCTCCTCCACGAGGGGGCAGCCTCGTATTACAATAAATTGGGCTGGTTCAAGTAGAGGTTTGTCCGATGTCTCATTCACATATATATTTATTACATCCTACAGGCAGGGCTGGACTGGGAGAAATAAACAACCTGCGCATTTTTGTCTTAGGCCCCCACATAACTAGCAAAGCACGTCTGACACTAAATTTACCTCAAAAAATATTCAGCTACCAAAACCACACTAGGAAGTATACATAAATATATACAACATCTATTGGATAGCTACTGTGTATGAAACATACAATAATAATATATAGAAAGGTATATAAACAAACTATACCAAACTACTACTACTAAACTACTATTATTGGCTTGACTTGTAAGCCGTTTTAACTAGGCTGCAGTGACCCGAGCCAACATTAGACGGTGGCCATAGTTCACGCATCAACACAAGTAATGGGCCACCGGTAAACATCAATCAAAAAAATAAATAAAAACGAAAAAAAGTGACATCACCGGCCCTCGATGGGCGTCAGCCCACCGGGAAAATGCCCTGTATGCCATACTGTCAGTCCACTCTGCCTACAGGCATTTGCCTGTAGGCGTTTGCGTTTGCCCTATGGCGCGCGCGCTCAGTGCTCCCCCTGCTGGCTAGAGAAATATGCATCTTCCCACTTACTCAAATATGCACCAGCACACATTCACTGGGATTAATACCCTGCCGTTTGTAATCGTAATAGAAATAAAGAAAAAGCAATGGATTTTGAAATTGAATATCAAGATTTCAATAAGAAAAAATGAAATGGAGGAATTTCCTTTTTAGGCCAAATTGTACAGCCAGCCGAGCAGACCTTTACCTTTATATCCCTAAACTGCCCTCTGGTGGCAAAGGTTATTATTAATATTATCATTTTTTTTATATACTATCAAATGATCATTACCAAGGTGAACTGCATCATCCAATATCTCAGTGGTACTGCAATGTTAAGAAAGTCCCTCCTCAAAGGTAGCCTGGCGAGCCAGAATCAACGCATCGTCCACGCATCACACATCACTATACGCTTGCATTGCGTTATGGAGTGTGTGATAGCAACTAGCAAGCATGCTAGCTGCTTGCAAGCATGCTAGTTGCTATCTCATCAGCTAGCATGCTAACCGGGGGTGCTAAGTTTGTATGGAGTGTGTGATGGCAATTAGCAAGCATGCAAGCTGCTAGCTCGTTAACAATGCTATAATGCTAACGGGGGTGTTTTATGCATTTTTTTGGGTCCTATCAGCTAGCATGCTAACACTGAGATTTAACGTGTTTGTATGGAGCATGTGCTAGCTAGCATGTTAACAGCGGGTGTTGAATGTGTATGCATTGAGTGTGTGCTAACAGCGGGCATTGAATGTGTATGCTTTGAGTGTGTGCTAGCAGCTAGCATGCTAACAGCGGACGTTGAATGTGTATGTATTGAGTGTGTGCTAGCAGCTAGCATGCTAACAGGTGCCGTTCTGGTTCATTTCAAGGCTCACGCTAACGCGGCAGCACTACATACAGCTTTGTCAGCCAATCCGAGACATTGGCTGGGTGCAGACCCTCAAACAACACCTGTGGGGCTGTGCCTCACCCGACCCCAGGTAACCCCAATAAGCAACAACACACAACCGTAGAGCTATGATACATTCAGCCTAGCGGCAGTGCTGCAGTCAACGCTACCATGGCCGTATCCGGCTGCCATTTTGGAGACACGCGGTGAACGAGCACAGCATTATAACTAGAAGCAGTCAGAGATTTCAAACCTGCGCCGTAGTGGTACCAAAAAATAGTACTTTTAGTGCTAGCAGTACGTGTGGCAACCCATTATCAATGCAAGTGCTTGAGTAGCGCGATTGCGATTGACCCATAGCTTGTTTGCCCACTGGTGAACATGCCCAACTACATTTCCCAGCGGCCCCATGCGAGCCGGAAGTCTGGTCACGTAACCGCGGTAAGCGGCTAGGTAGCTAAGTTGGTGATGTAGTTGGTGAAGTATGATTATGTCACTTATAGGCTACAGAAATGCACCAAAATTGTATCGATTCTTCCGTGTGTCATTTCCAATAACTGTACCAAATTTCATCTAGATCCGTGCACAACTTTCTCAGTTATCCTGGGGACAGACAAACCAACGCTACCAAAAACAAAACCTGCTTTGTGGTGCAGCCCCGGTATCGGCTAGACTAGCTTCAACTCTGTTAGGGGAATTGCGGCGTGAATATTCCACACCCAAATGTTCTCGTGCAGGTCTGCGCTCCACACACTTATAATTTAATAATACGTGAAGTCCATTCTGACACTGAGCTCGTGACATCTGAGTGAATGCAGTCATTTCACTGACCCAGTGCAACCAGGTGTGTGGATAGAAATCATTGTGCATTTTGTGCGACAAACGATAAATATTAACTGCAACCGGTAACACAAGCTATGTCCACACGAGAAAGGAGGGAGCCAGAACCTACACATTGTCCACGCATCACACACAGGTGCTTGCATTGGATCTGGTAAAACCAGGGTCGGAAAACGTTAAAAAAAAAACAATGTGTCAATCAAATTGTGTTATCCAGTCACAGCGCAATAGGTGGGACAAGCGTCGTGGAGGCGTGACAACCAAACTCCGCGAAACGTTATTACACTTTATCAGAGATGGCAAAAGTACCGTGATTTCTTACTTGAGTAAGAGTAAAATACATTTGTAAGAAAACAAACTCGAGTAAGACTACAAAGTTCTGATTCAAATATCTACTCAAGTAAAGTAAAAAGTACAGCCTGAGAAATGTACTCAAAAAGTATTTTTGAAAGTAAAAAGTACATGCTTTAAAATGTACTCAAAAGTATTTTTGAAAGTATAAAGTCCAAAGTATACCCAGGCCACCCAGAGACTAAATGAAAACAACTTATTAACTGCTACTGTACTCAGTGCATTACTGAGTATCGCCCCCTACTGACTCATTCATGCTATACAAGTAGTCCTACCATGTCGCTGCAGAAAAAAAAAGAAAGAAAAAAGTAACAACCCTATTTTGTAGAAGTAGAAATACTGATATTTTTGTAAATAAAAATCTACTGAGTCGAAGTAAAAAGTACTCACAGAAAAAAGTACTTCTAAAAGTATTGATACTTGAAAATTCTACTTAAGTACAGTTATTAAGTATTTGTACTTCATTACTTGCCATCTCTGCACATTATACTTTAGGAATCCGTTTGCACAGAAAAACATGTGCCACAGGCTTTCAAATGTCCCAGCAGTAGAAGTGTAATTCTGTATTCATGTCCTCCACTGAACCAAAGTGTTCTATCTTTAATTTATTCTTGGATCAAAAAGTATTATGGAGTTTAATGAATACATATTATTTTATTTTATTCTAAGTTATAAGCGCTTACATATAACTTCAGCAATTGTTTTCACATTGCCATGAAAATGGTTATACTAAGGCAGAGAAATTATATCTCTGAAATACTTGGTCTCCATATCTTATCGTGCATAACCTGGGTCGGTTACGTTTCGACATTATAGAGAGACGTTGTAATAGCCTCGTGAGCCAGAACCAATGCATCGTCCATGCATCACGCATCGCTAGACGCTTGCATTGGGGTCAGGCTAGCCCTCGGTACGGAATCAAACGACCAATCAGCGCGGATATGGGGGGAGTTTGTATGAGCTACGCAAGACGTGGGCGGAGTTTGTACGGGCTACGGGATTCGTGGGCGGAGTTTGGTTGTCACGCCTCCATGCCGCTTGTCCCACCTACTGACAAGGTGTGACTGGATAACACGATTTGATTGACACGTTTTTTTTTTTTGTTTTTTTTTACGTTTTCCGACCCTGCTTTTACCAGACCCAACGCAAGCGCTGAGCGATGTGCGATATGTGGATGATGCGTTGGATCTGTCTCGCCAGGATAACGTTGTAAGGCATTATACCAGTTTGCGGGGAATGCATGCTGTACTAAACAGTTGTGTCATCGTATCACCTCCAGTCATGGTTTGTGACTGGATCACCTCTCAAACCTTGCAACACTGGCACGGCCCATTTATGCACGGCCCATGGTTGCATGCATTGCCAATGTTGCACTGTCCATGAATTTGATGGATGATCCACAGAACAAAATGCTCTGTTTCCAAACTTTCCATCTGCATTGAAGAAAATGGCCACGTTCTCTCATTCCAGTCAACAATTTGCTGGGATGTCATTTCCATCCATCGTCCCCATCAAACTGAGAGGATGAACATGGGCGCTTTCCAAAGTCAACAGTCAAACATTGTTGAGGGGTGTAAGCTTGTAATGGCCTGGCGAGCCAGAACCAACGCATCGTCCACGCATTGCAGATCGCTAGACGTTGCATAGGTGACCGTTCTAATCGTGTGCGGTGTGTGGACGATTCGTTGGTTCTGGCTCACTAGGCTATCTTGTACGACACCATTCTGACTGTCTAACGAGTGAGCAATATGATGACAGATCAAAATCATACCTTAAATAATTAGTCTCTCTGTGCTGCCCAGTAGCTCAGTCGGTTAGGCAGTGGCCCATCTTCACTTGTTTCCACTAACCCTAATGAATAAAGCTTGGGAAAAAAAATGTAAAAAATAATAATAATAATTTGTCTCTTCACTTTAATTCAAGGTGAATCCAGACTATATAATGACTTGAACAGCTGCAGTTTATAGAATGTCATATGTTAGAAATATTTTTTTCTAAGAAGTAATTCAATTGGTGCCGTGACCCGGATCACGCAATCCGTAAAACGCACCCGGGGCCGGATGATGCTCTTTATGGAAGCAGGCTGATTGGTGTTGGGGCGCAGGTGCAGAAGCTGGACGATCCGCCGACGACTCTCCTCTCGGCGCTCCATTTGTCGCTCTCGGGCCCCCGACCCGTAACTCGGGCCGCCGAGCCGTAACACTAGTCTCAGAAAACCGAGCCCTGTGGGAATTCCAATACAAATATTCCAATCTTAGCAGCCTGTTTCAACCTATTTAAAAATCTTTCCTAATTGATTTTTTAATGTATATTGTCGGGATAATTAACGGTTCATTGTGTGAAGGGGGTCATAATTTCACAAACGCGTCAGATTTGGCATTAATATTTTTTATTTCAGCTCCCATAGGATCCCATTCATTCCGACTCGGTCTTTGGTGCCCCTAGCGGACAGTACCACCGGAAGAAGTCGCGTGTGGGGTGTCTCTCTCTCACATAGCGTAGAGCTCTCTCTACCTCTCCTTGTCTCCGGATATACGGGTACTTTCAGCAATGGCACAGCGCGGTCAGAGGCTTCAACCCGGCTAGGATGAAAGCAATAGGATGACGTCACGCACGCTGCGTCTACTTATATACAGTTTATGAATTCAACCAACAACTGTGGACATCGTCCTATGCACTAAAAATAGTGCACCGAGTGCACAAATGCACCATTTGAAACACAGCGTGAAGCAGGGCTATTCAACTACTTTGCTCAGAGAGCCAGATTGTCAGAAGCCCAATGGGCCAGGGGCCGGAGCAGAAACCGGACTGCACCAACTCCCTACCCGCCTCCCTGTCACCTCGCAGAGGTGGCAAAAGTACTATGTAAGATTTCTTACTCGAGTAAGAGTAAAAAACATTAATAAAAAAACAACTCGAGTAGGACTACAAAGTACCAATCAAAATATTTACTCAAGTAAAGTAAGGTACAGGTAAAGTACAGGCTGAGAAATGTAAAGTATTTTTGAAAGTTCAAAGTACAAAACACTTTACAGGCAATATTTTTTGAAGGGCACACCCAGAGACTAAATGAAAACAACGTATTAACTGCTACTGTACTCAATGCATTACCGAATACCGCCCCCTACTGAGTCATTCACGCTATACATGTAATCTATAATGTCGTTGAGGAAAAAAGTAACGACCCAGTTTTGTGAAAAGTAAGGAGTAAGAGTACTGATATTGTTGTTAAAAATCTATTGAGTAGAAGTAAAAAGTACTCACAGAAAAAAAATATTTCTAAAAAGTACAGATACTGGAAAATTCTACTTGAGTACAGTACTAAGTACAGGTATTTGTATTTCGTTAACTGCCGTCTCTGGTTGTGAGAGCACTTAGCTTTCCATAGCGCCGCATGAAAACTTGGCAATGCCACGTGTGGCGACCATGTATGATTGTGTAAGTAATACAAACGTAATTACAATTACCTTTATATTACTAAAAATCATAAAACTATTTCCGCAATGTGTTCCAAACGTTTCAAGCATTTGATTCATGATTTATAGCAAATAATTTGCTATAAAGTATTTAAGTTTTTTTTTCGTCTAAAAATGTAAAGCCTTCTCAATCGTGCCCCGAGCAGTGGTCCTGTTGATTACCTCCGTGTGTTTGTGTCCCCTCCATCGCGGCCGAAGGGAAGCTCTCGAGGAGGTTCTGGGAGCCCGTCATCGTCATCCCTCGGATGCTGCTGGACGAGAGCCACGGTCTCTGGTGGTGACACCGCAGCAGCACAGCACGGGCGGGCTCCCCCCTGTGGTGAGGCCGGAGCAGCGCAGCACGGGCGGGCTCCCGCCGTTGGTGACACCGGGGGAGCACCGGACGGGTGGGGTCGTTCGTTTTGCACCAGACGTGAAACAACCGTTAGATTAGCACACACTAAAGCTGAAACAAAATTCTCAAGAAAAGCTAGTAGTGAATGGTGGCCGCGGTGCATCATTGTAGTTATAGTGGCCTGTGAAGTTGTGTCCACTACAGACGAGTTCGGCGGGTATTTCTGGTTTAATTTCTACAACGTCACTTCCGGTGTTATTTATTTTGCCGTGTCTTTGGCTATTTTTCTACATGTCTGTTCGGTGGGAGCACACACCTACCGCGTTATTTTAAAATGATGGTGTTAACTTGAGTTCCATCCACTATGATCACTTCACACAGGGAAATATACAGGAAGTGCGTTTCACCCAGCAGGACAAAATGCTAACCCCCTGTAAACTGGTCTAAGAATGGCATTTTGTCCCGCCGGCTGAAACGCACTTCCTGTGTCTGTATATTTCCCTATGTAAAGTCATCGTAGTGGATGGAAGTGGCTGAATTTGTCACATTTCAAAATCTGCTTACTACAGTTCACTCTGTGACAAATTACACCTCACCCACCCCGCTTCGCTCACCGTTTTACATATATATTGATGAAATACAGGCAAAATCCGACTTGAAGTTAATCACCGATGTGGTCACACGTTCTTCTGGGCCAATGGGATGGCTGCTTCCACCGGTAATTCCAACTTGAATGAGTAAATGGAACAGGTTGCACAGATTATTGAATCATGCGTTTGTGGTGCATAGATCCGCACGAGAGCATTTGGGTGTGGAATAGCACAGCGCAAGTTACCATCATCATTTTAAAATAACGTTGTAGGTGTGTGCTCCCACAGAACAGATATGTTGAGAAATAGTCGAAGACACGGCAAAATAAATGGCACCGGAAGTCACATTCAGATTAGAACTTAAACCGGAACTACCCGTCAAACTCGTCTGTAGGTTTATATATCGTTTACACGGTAAAAACATGCGACTGACATTTTGTCCTGCCCTCTGAAACACACAGCCGGTGTCTGTATAGCTGCTTGTGTAAGTCATCATAGACCAAAGTGGCTGAATTTGTCACACAAAAGGCACACCAGTTCAAAATCCGGTCACTAGAGCTTGCTCTGTGATCAGTTACACACTATCCACCCAGTTTTGCTCACCGTTTTGCATAAATTATAAATATTGATGAAATACCACAAAATACCACTTTGAGTTACTCACTGGTGCGTTACATGTTCTTCTGGGCCAATGGGATGGCTGCATCCACTGGTCAGTCTGACAAATATAACTAAATGGAACGGGTTGTGCGGATTATAGTATCTGTATAGATCCACATTTGGGTGTGCAATAGCACAGCACAAGTTACCACAATCTTTTTTAAACAACGCAATATGCGTGTCTTGTATAGCCTGGCGAGCCAGAACCAATGCAGTCCCACCGCCGTAGGTGGGACAACCAAGAGGCGTAACAACCAAACTCCGCCCACGTCTCGCGTAGCCCGTATAAACTCCCCCCACCTCCGCGCTGATTGGTCGATTGATTTCCTACCGACGGAGACCCCTGATTTTCCCAGACCCAAAGCAAGTGATGTGTGATGCGTGGACGAAGCGCTGTACTCTTGTCCCATTAAATAGACAAGTTCCAAAATAAGTCAGAACACAGTAGAATTCTTACCAGACCTACCCGCCAAACCAGTCTGTACACGTAGCTCACAACTCCTCCGTTCGTGTGCTATGGTGAACACAACATTTCGGGCCTCCCACAATGCACCAGGGTCACCAGTGACTACAACCTGTATACGTCATCATTTTTGAAGAGTGCAGATGCAAAAACCCCTAAACACAATTTTTTGTGAAAACTGAGTTAAATTATATTGTGTGAATCTTGCGTAAATCTTGAATCAATTGTAAATTAAATGTTTTTTTGTGGGAAACAAAAAATGAAGTAAAACCCACTCCCCGCAGTGTCTAAAATATCTATATAATATCATTTTTTTAAAATTGCCATTTTCTCAAAAAGTGGTCAAGTGAAGTTAGGGGGTTTTGCATCTGAGCTCA
>OMKY01230796.1:0-10101 GCA_900302395.1 Bregmaceros cantori | reverse complement strand
AAACTGCACACTGTCCGCTCTGTCCTGGTTTGCTTGTATGTGCCTTTATACGTGTTTGTCTGCGTGAATGCAAGTCTGTGTGAGTGTGTTTGTTTGTGTGTCTGCTCGCATATGTGTTTGTCTGCATGTGTGTATGTGTTTGTTTCTGTGTCTCTGTGCCTGTATATGTGTTTGTTTGTGAGGTGTGTGTGTGTGTGTGCCTGTAGGTGTGTTTGTCTGCATGTGTGGCTAATCTGTATTTGTGTGTGTGTGTCTGTGTGCATGTATGTGTGTTTGTCTGCACACGTGCATGTGTGTATGTGTGTGTGTGTGTGTGTGTGTGTGTGTGCCTGTATCTGCGTCTGCGTGTGTTCGTGGGTACACATTTTACATAGATCTGTATGTGTGTTTATTTGTATTTGTGTGTGAGTGCATTACTTTCTGCCTGAATGTGTGCTGTTTACGTACGTGTGTTTACGTGCCTGTGTGTATGTGTCTGTCCCCTACAGGTGGCGGGAGGCAGTGCAGCTCACATGGTCAGCTTCTCCTTCTTCAACGCCTTCAATGCTCTGCTCAGCCACATGGATCAAATCCTGAAGATCTACACCTCACTGGCCGGAACCCACCATGATACACCTGTCACCAGAGGTGAACAGTGGATGTGTCCGAATTTTCGAAATCACTCCCTATCCCCCATCCCCTACTCCCTATATAGTGCACTCGCTTATAGTGAGCAACGGTTAAGATTTCCTACACTAGAGTTGGCGCCGCCAAAATTATTATAAAATATAATTATAAAAAATAAATAATTGTAAAATTCAACAATCATCACAAAAAGTCAAAAGTACTTACATTTATAACGATTTGTTGTTTGTTTGAATTTTCACTGGCAGAGTTTCATTGTTAACTAGCGCCAAGAAAACCAACACATTCATCCAGCAGTTTAAAGTGATACTATGTATTTTTTACACAGTATTCCAAATATTACTGCTATATATCCCTTAAAATGAAGGGTTCCGTGAGTTACTTTAAGCCAGGGGGTAGGATGAAAAAGGTTAATAGCCCCTGGTCTAAACCAAGGCGGCATTATCATGCATGGGGGCCGTCTTTAGGTGCAGCGTCTTTAACCGCTTTGCCATTGACAACCCCAATTATTATTTTAACCCCATTGTAGCAAATTTTATTTGGGCGGGGAGGGGATACTGTAGTGTACTTATGGTGGAAACAGGAATGAATTTCACGACAGCTGCGTAATGCATACCATTCGATTGTGTTGCATAGCATTGGTGTGCACTGGCCATTAGCCTGGCAAGCCAGACAAACATTTGTCTTTGTGTTCCTACAGAGGAGTTTGTGGATGCTGCCAAAGTGTTCTTCCAGATCAGCCCCTTGGAGATTGATATCCTGTACAGACTGACTGCTCTCCACTCTCCCTCTGGGTATGACCCCATCCACTCACACACATCATTTATTTAAAAAACTACTAGATGACTTTATTTTAAAACTAACGCTGACGAATTGGGAGAAAAATTTGCGAAAGAGCGCAAGCAGCGAAAGTGAAGTTTCCCACTCTCAAGCTCGTAAGCGGCAGCTGCAGCTTGCAGCAGCAAGTGCCTTTCCCTTGTTAGTGAAATGAGGGAAAATGTGGAGCGAGTAGTGAATATACTACACAAAACAATTATTGTGCGTAGATATAAACATTTTCCCCACACTCTTCTGTCAAAAAAGGAGACGACAGCGCGCGCACAGACACACACACACGCACACAGGGATCCCGACTAATTTCCTCTCAGAGATTAAAATATTCCCCTCCCACACTTTCAAACTCTCCCAACTTTTGAAGCTTTAAAGCTTCTCCATCTTTCTCCCGCTCCGCCTCTCTCATTCCCGGCACGTCTATGCAGTCGCCGCCGCAGCAGAGATGGAAACATGGCGTGCTGCGGCGGCGTCTGCATAGATTTGTGTTTGTTGTGTATGTAATCTCTTCCATGGCACTATTCGCCTGCCACACACACACACACACACACACATACAGAAAAGAGATTATTTCTGGCTGGCTTTGCTCCTAACCGTTTACTTTACATATTATTTAGAAGCTCTCTAAGCCCAATTCGCGTTTGGTGTGAACACACAGTAACTCATTTATGATCACTGAATACTACAGTTCCTCTGGCAGACGAGCATTGGCCGCACACCTTTGCATTTAAGACCTGACTTTTTTTTTTTTACACATTTTTTTCAAGCGCCAGTTTTTCATTTCATTGACAGGGTTAGTGAAAGGGGGTCGAGAGAGCGGGTACGAGCGGGCGTGCAGTATAAGCTCATGAGTGGAAGCGATTTCATGGCGCTGCCTGTTCTGTAATCTGAGCCACAGCAACAAGAGTATGTATGGGGCTGACTTAAATGTACGTGGTCTAACCCACTGTGCCACGGGTCCAGCCCTGTGGCATCCTGAATTTTGTCCAAATCAACTCTCTTGTTTTTGAATGTTACATGGTCTTGATAGTACATTTCTTATCAACAATGTTGTGTTCAACACGTCTTCAGCATCATGACTGTTCACGAAACATGACCTACAAAACACTTACATAATGATAACATGATCCACGACATGACAAAACAAAATTGTTCTTGTCAATTTCAATAACACTTCTCACAACTTTCTTGGGCTCGATCCTAGTTTACATGTAGCCTGTACTACTTTAATTTTCAGAACATGTTACGGTTTAAGCAACAATACAAATACACAACAACATGAAAAAGATTCAACATAATAGCATATTCTGCTGGGCCTAGCTATTGTGCTGGCTGTAACGCGTGGATGTGTTTGTGAACCAGTGCGGACTCGACCCATTTAAAAACATTCTACCTCCCTGTACGGAGACTTGAATTGTGTCCGAAGCTGCCCAATAGTTTTACATAGAGACGATTCTCCAAAATTGTCCAAGGTTTGGCCTGAACCATCAATCATCGTCTCACTGCCATCGGGCAAGGCCTCATAGTTTGGAGCAACTATGATGCCTTGCAGGAAAAAACTAGCCTTGCAAGCCAGAACAAATCAATCGAACACACATCGCACGCGACTAGAACGATCATTTTGTCTGGAAAAAGGTGTCTCAACCAAAAGAAATGATCAGATCACCGCGCAGTAGGTGTGACAAGTGGTATGGACGCCCACGTCTCGATTCGAACAAAGCTCCTCTTAATGGGGCGCTGATTGGATCGTGCGAACGTGGACGACAATCTGATTTGTCGGCCTTGTTGATCCAGACTCACCGGACTGTCCCGTTGTGAGTGATGTTTGAATGATTTGTTGGTTCTGGCTTGCCAGGCTGGCAAAAAACATGCTATTAGGTATGGCCTGGCTCAGGTTTGCCGTAACAACTTGAACATAATTCAACAACCAGGCACTATGTATCGCGTCATGGTGGCTGTTGGCAGCTCCAAGGAATTTCCTCGATCCACAGAAAATGATTGTAGAGCTGGACAAACGCAGCTATGCAGTCATTGCGTTCCCGCTGCTTCTGTGTGTGCACGCACATCGCCCATCAGCCTTTTGTGTGGATCTGGCGGCAAAATAGGAAAGCAATAAACTGTTAAGAGTTTTGTGTGGAACCCTTCCCAAATCGTTATGAACTTGCAGGCAGTCAGCCCTGCCGGGCAGATTTTATTGAGGATATCATATTGACACACGCAGGGTTGGGAAGAATACTTACCACAATGCACCGCAAAAAGTAGTGAGCATCGGATGTACCCTAGACGAGGCAATGTAACCCATAATGCATTGCGAGACGTTTTGAAAATGACCTGAACTTAAAAAAAAAAAATGCCGCGGCTGGAGTAAATAGCGACCGACTGTGGCAAATTGTTATAAATGTAAGTACTTTTGACTTTTTCTGATGATTGTTGAATTTTATAATTATATTTTTTATAATTATATTTTATAATAATTTTGACGGCGCCGACTGTAGTGGCCGAAATCTCGGCCGTTGCTGTTGAGTGCACTATAAGTGAGTGGACTATATGGGGGGTAGGGAGTAGGGGATAGGGAGCGATTTCAGACACAGCCAATAATTAATGTTTTATTCCGACACGCGAAGACATTATTGGTCACCTACCACGACACAGACTCTCTCTGGAACATCCACTGAGCAGTACCCAGCGAGTTAAACTTTGTGAAACGCATAGATTCCAATGACTTTGGATTGCACACCTCTGCTCCTCCATCAGTGCTCCGATTGGTTCATCCATTTTCGACCGAAAATCTGATTGGTTGTCGACCCTGATCACCCCAGACCAAAATACATCATTCATGCCGTGCGATGCATGAACAACTAGATTGTTCCTCCTTGTCACGCAATTCTGTCGCACGATCCAGGGCCTGGAACCATACCTGGATCTCACTATAGCCGGCTCCATGGCTTAACGAGGGCATTAAATCCGTTACAAGTTTCACTTTATTGGCCATAAAGTCTGTTGTTTTAATGAATGTTGAGTTGTTTATTTAGACGACATAAAGTGAATTCTGTGACGCCCTGCTGGGTGTATGAGGTATGTACCTGCGACGGGGCCCATTTTTTATTTGTGGCGAACGGGCCCCTTGGGGCCCCCGAGTCCGTTTGGTTGCTTTTGTCTCGTAAACACGAATAAAAGATGTTGTAAAGTCAACTTATGAGGTCGTAAAGAGCTGTGGAAAGTTTGACATCGACTAGCATTTCTCCTGCTGCTTGCCATTGTTGTTGTCAGTGGTGTTTGGGTGATCAAATAGTTTATTATATTTTTAAACAGGCCTGCATTGCATGATTTACAACTTTTATCCATTCACGCGAACGTCACATGTACCCTCTGGACTGCACACTTTCATACTGTGTCGACGCAAATATAAGAGAGTAACAGAGCAAACGGCAACACAAATGGCTGTCTGAAACTCCCTACTCCCTAAATAGTGCTAGGGTACATCGATGCTCACTACTTTTGCGGACTTGCAACTCAATCAGTCACTTGGCTGCCATTTGGATCAATGTTGATAAAAGACGCATAAAAACATTCATGTCTACACACACACACTTTCACCCCCACCCCACACACACACAGAGTCATGTGAATGCTCCTCTTCTAAACTAAACTCCGACTCAAGATTGTGCACCTTTACCAAAATGCACATGGATTGGTGCGTGGACGCGAAGATCTGATTCGTCCTGATGACCCCAGACCTAACCACAATGTGACGCTTGCGCGGGCACGTGCCAGGCTAGCAAACAACATCGACATGGGATGACTCAGTCTAGCACTGACAATAACATTGTTGATGTTATGTTAGTTCTAAACCTTGTATTCCCACGCAATCCCAGCCACAAGAGCAGTCCATTGTTGACACCGTTTTGACTTTACCGTATTGAGGTCATCAGGTGTTTTTTAATCTTCGTGGGCGGACCGTCTGGTCTTCTGACTCATCTCCCCAAATATTTTGCGATGTTTGGGGCACCGTTATTTGACACGCGACATGCGGTGTGCGGCGCTCCGATTCAGACGTAAAACAAACTTTAGCAAACCAGCTTTGTGACATCAGCTGTTTAACTCATTCAGTGCCAACCCTTTTCAAATTCGGCATGTCTCAGATTTTTTAAACATAAATGTCTGTACTTCTACTCCTTATTTTTCCCAAAAACAGGCTTGTTACTTTTTTGTGCACCGATGGTAGGTGATATATGTAGTGTGATTGTTAATTAGCCAGTAGGGGGCAGTAATGCCAACAGATGCTAATTTCAATGTTTGGCAGTGGGATTTATGAGCCTTAAGTGACGTAAATTAGGCTAGGTTTTTAACAATTTATTCAAACATTGTAGAACTGGCATTGAAAAAGTTCATTTTAAATACGATTTAATGTTTTACTTTGTACTTTATACTTTCAAAATTACTTTTGAGTAAATAGAGGCTGTACGTTTTACTTTCAAAAATACTTTTTGAGTATGTTTCTGAGCCTGTACTTTTAACTCTACTCGAGTAGATATTTGGATCAGCACTTTGTAGTCGTACTCAAGTTGTTTTTTTCACAAATTAGTTTTACTCATACTTAAGTAAGAAATTTGGCTGCTTTTACCATTTCTAGAGTTAAGAATATGGTTGATGGTCAGCAAGGTTTTGTGGTGATGTGGTGATGTCATAGAGGTTGGCAATGGGGTCTGACAAGGTTTGTGATGTTACAAGTATTGTGGTTTTTATCCGTGCTGCTGGGGCCCCCCTCCGACACTTTTGAGTGCTGATTCAGAGAGTCGTCTGCCCGTGCATTAACCTTGGGGTGTCAACAGCCGTGGCGGAAGCGGAGGTTGAGAGCCAGGACCTTTACATCGGTGGGGCCTTGGTTTCTTGATCTCTCTCTGGTTCTAGTCACGAAGCTTGTCGCTTTTGATGGATGCCCCAGGGGAAATCTTAAAATACATCAATGCTCAGTAGGCTGCGAGTGCCACTGTTGGGTGTGATTTAGGAACGACACAAAACATCATTCTTCACCATCTCTGCTTGTAGCAGACCGTGCACCAACATTTGGTCATTATCCTCGTCCTCTCTCTCTCTCCTCTCTAGGTGGCTGACCAAAGCTGACATAGACAGAATATCTCCATCACATCCTGGCATCACAGCTGCTCCCAGACAGGTAAACTTTGATATAACACCAGGGCTCCGAACCGGTTCGAGAAGCGGAAATGGAAATGGAAAAAGTTTTCTTCAACTGTTCTGGAACAGAAACGGAACATTATGAAATCCACAAAACCGGTTAAAAATGTTTTTTTTCGTTCTCTATATATTTTAACATATCTTATGTCTGGGAAACTATTTCCAGTTGTGCAGTGCATCCATCTAACTTTAATCAAGCCCCATGCATCTGCGGCTCCATCTTATGGACAGACGAGGAAGCGAATGTAATGGCGTTTTAAGCCAGTTTGCGCTCAAGTTTGAAAGTCCATCAAATATATTCTGTATAAACTATATCTAAGCTTAACATTGGACAATGTAGGGAACTTTAAGAACGAACAAAATCTTTGCATTCCGAACCGGTTCAGGACCGATATTTTGGTGGTGGAACGGTTCCGAGAACGAAAACGTTAAACATCGGCCTATCTGAACCATTTGGAACAGAACGTTTTAAAAATAAATTTAGTTTTCAAGCCCTGTATAACGCTAATGTCCTCCCTGCTGGAGAGTGTGTGTGTAAAAAGGCTGGCTCAGGGCCACGTGGTGGCAGAGTGGTTATAGAGCACGCTACCCAGACCACAGGTGGAGCAGCGCCACAGGTTCTCATACCCTCTCTGGCTTTTCTGCAATGTCTCCCCCCTGACTCTTCACCCCAGATTTAATCCTATCAGTGTCTCTCAATAAAGAAAGAAAACTGTGGTAGCGCCCAAAAGGCTAGTTCAACTTTAGGCACTTGTAGTATTGTAAATGTTTCAGAGCACACTTCATTACAAAAGCTAAGTTGGTTCATCTATTTTTTTGCTAATGATCCACGTCATTCAAGGACTGTTTTTCTTGATTATTAAGTATTGTGAAAACAAAGCTAAACATTTTTGGGGCAAATCCATGCACACAGGCAGAAGTTATGGAGCAAACAAAAATTCAGCCATCAGTGTCGGCCTCCAAAATATAATCAGTTCATGAACCTACCCTAGAGCATTAACTCGCAGAATATGGGACAAATTAATCAGTTTAAAGTTATGTTAACCCGAAGGATCTACCATACGCTCCGTGTATTGGAGACATGAATATTACTGGCACATTAAGCAAAGCGGTATCAATTGGTATGATGCACATACTGGAACACTAATAAATATTTGTATTGCTATGACATTTATTGAGAGCACATTACCTACACAGACCTGACTACTGTGTCCACCAGACTTGAAAACAGCTTCTTCCCCTATGCAGTTCCTGTGTCAGAATGTAGGCCATTCTGTGCCACTACGACACTTAAGATTCATAGATCACATTAAAAATAAGAGAAGGCCGACGTACCTCAAATCTCTAAAACTTTACGGTCATATAAAGCTGAATGAAACTAACAAAAACTTGAAGGTAAAAGAAGCAGATGCCGACAACCCAAACAATAGCGACAACATCTACAAATGCTCATGACTCAAACTAAAGACCCTAATCAGAACAACACTAAGGGGGCGTCTTTGGCAGAGTCCACCTATAGTGCCCCCCCCCATTCAGAGTATCGATCACAGCATCTCTACTACCGCGAGTTCTCCTCCCCTCGTTGCGGTTTTCGCGATGTCTACCCTCGATCTCCTCATAATCGTATCAAATTAAGATGGAAAATGTCGCTGATGGTGGAAAACATACTTTAAAACAGAACTACACTTGACAACGCCTCAGGCAGGGCTTTGGACCGGTTCAAGGAACGAAAACCGGGAACATTTTGTATTTTCCAGGGAACAGAAACAAAACCGCAAACGTTATTATTTTTTATGTTCTGCAACAGGAACACTTATTTAAAAATAATGGTAACCGGTTAATACCGGCTTTATTTCGTTCCTCAAGTTTTTCTTAGAAACGCGGCGCAGTCTGTCCCATAGGTGTCCACGCTCTAGCGTGTCGTGGGTTCGCACCGACACGTAATGAGACCTCGGCTATAGAGCTCTACCAGTCTCTGGTACATTAAACAGTTGACAGGAACGAAATTAACTGTTCCTGGAACAATATTTTTTTGTTCTAACCGGTTCGGGAATTTATTGGTGGAACTCATAACCGGAAACGTTATAATTCAGTTTCTGCTCAGAACGAACCGATTGGGAAAAAAAATGTTGGTTGAAAAGCCCTGGCATCAGGAGATACAAATATGAGTTCTACTGCTGGTCCACTACATTGAACCGTCCTGCCCTAAAGCTGAGACTTGGCGGATATTTCCACTTTCTCCTCTGTCGCCACCGCCTGTCTCTCCTGGCACAATGCAGGGACTGTCCGGTACATTATAGGACACAGGATCCACACCATTATCTGGCCGACCACTTCCCAAACGCTTACTCCTGCTGAGAGCTCCGACTCCAAACTTGTTTTTTTTTCTTTATTATTCAGTCCAGACTCATCTCCCATTCTGTCTCATCGTGTCCTTTGTGTCTGAGTGCGTGTCTCGGTTTCTCTGTCCAGTACGGCGATGGTGGACGGCCAGTCTGGCTGCAGGCCGTGGAGTCCGGCTATAGGTTTACCCTGGGCGCCATAGCCGGAGGTGAGTGACAATACGTCCTCCTTTATCCACCAGACAGTGTTGGATTGGTACACCGGGAATTTACTCAGTGACCCAATGGCCTATAGAGGCCTGGCAGGCCATGTACAACGAGCAATGTAAAAATTGTAGCGGAGGTGAAATGGACAAATTCGGATATACAGGGCTTAACCCAACAGTAATAGGCTGCTAGCCTATTGAGCCAGAACCAACAAAGCGCCCACGCAAAAGAGACCGTAAATTGGGTCTGGGCAAATCAGGCAGACTTTGCCCATATACAGGCTGACCAATCGAATTATTCGAATGAAGACGCGAGACGTGGGCGAAGTTTGGTATGGGCGAGGTGAGAGTTGGGCGGAGTTGGGTATGGGCGACATGAGAGGTGGGCGGAGTTCGGTATGGGCGACGTGAGAGGTGGGCGGAGTTTGGTATGGGCGACGTGAGAGGTGGGCGGAGTTGGGTATGGGCGACATGAGAGGTGGGCGGAGTTTGGTATGGGCGACGTGAGAGGTGGGCGAAGTTTGGTATGGGCGACGTGAGAGGTGGGCGGAGTTTGGTATGGGCAATGCAAGAGGTGGGTGGGGTTTTCTTGTCAGGCCTCCACGCTGCTTGTCCCACCTACTGCGCTGCGACTGGATAACACGATTTGATTGACACTTTTATTTGCCATGTTTTTCGACCCCGATGATCGTTCTAATCGCGTGCGATGCGTGGACGATTTGTCCATGCACCAGGCTAATAGGCTGCACAGCCGACTACCATCGACTGCTTATAAAGCCCTCGGTGGGTAGAGTTGGGACGGTTACGGTGTTCAAACATCTCCAACCTCCCGTCATCCTTTACGTGCGAGTTTGGCTCACGTGATGCTTTGCATTGTATCGTCATATAATTTGACATTGTAT
>OMKY01230795.1:0-11412 GCA_900302395.1 Bregmaceros cantori | reverse complement strand
GCTAGCACTAAAAAGTACCATTTTTTTTTGTAGCACTACGGCGCAGGTTTGCAATCTGAGTGCTTCTAGTTAGTCTTGCGATACTCTACTTATTACTCTAGAACCGATTAACCTATATTTGTAGCTGATTTAGGAGGATGCGACCGATGGATTCTATTCTCTACCTTTCTACTTCTACTTAACCATCCGGTCAAAACACTTCATCATTCCCAACCCTAGTCCTTATTGAACCATTTTTTTTTTAATGCACGGTTTTGCGATGTACTCTGCTGTTGTACGTTTAGCACTACTGTTGTTCTAGGAAGCTTTGTGGCAGCCTGTAGGTCCAGATCCCTCACCTCTGTCGCGCTGGGCCGTGTGATGCACAAAAGCAGTGGAGGCTGAAGTTGCTGAACCTGCACATTCCAGTCTGAATGAAGTCTGCCTTACACACCGCAGTGGTGCAGTAAGCAGTGCACATGGCTGCTATGTCTGCTCATGTACTCACCAGGGCTACAACCGACCTTATCTTGCTGTTTGATTGGTCAACCATTTTACTGATTAATATGCTAATTTTTACTTCAAACTCGGGACGAGTATTAACCTGAAACTAGAACTGCATTTTAATAATTAAAAATTACCCATCATCAATAACTGTGAACTGGACTGCATAGCTGCAATTTACACACAATCTACCATCTGTTTACAGCGCCCCCCTCAATACTATTAGCACATCGCACTTTGGACTCTATTTGCACTATCATGTACACTGGGGGCATATTATATTTATGCTATTGTTTGGGATTTATTTATTTTGGGTTATTACTTGAATGCCCGTGGGGATGCTCTGAACAAATTTCGTTTTTGGCACTGTTTGAATTGATCAAATATTTATAGTCATTGTCAAACAATTTGATAGATATGTAAGTCTTAAGTTTCTGATTAAATCAATAATCTATTAATCGGCACAGATTAACCCTGTGCTTTTTGTCCTCTGCTGAAACAAGTTGAATGTCTTTCTCTCAATGCAATCAGTTTAATACATTGCCCGTTTAAAGGTGTTCTATTATTGATCTGTCTGTGGTTACATGCTATTTATCACCAGCAGATGACAGCATAACACATGGCCCCGCCCGTCTAATTTCCACAATGCACATATAGTATGTAGATAAAACTGATTAATTCTTTTTTTTTTTTTATGGTATAGCAAACCACCATGAGGAGGGGAACGATCCTATTCTGGTGAGCCAAAACCAACCCATCGTCCTCTCATCGCACATCGTTCGATACTTCTATTGGGTCTGGTAAAACCAGGATCGGAAAACATTTAAAAAAAAAAAAAAAAAGGCTTAGCCTGTACAAACTCCGCCCACGTCCGCGTTGATTGGTCGGTTTGATTTCGTACCGATGGCCAGCCCGATTTGTCCCAGACCCATTGCCAGCGTCTAGTGATGTGCGATGCGTAGACGATGCATTGGTTCTGGCTCGCCAGCCTAGAAAGACCCTACTGCAAAGATCAGTCAATGATTCTGTTTGGCGGGTTACAACTGCGTCCAGAATCAGGGGGGTACACCAAATAGGGCCAGTAATCCGTCACAGGGGACTGAGACTGGGTATTCTGAAGTATTGAAACCCCCCATCGTCTGTTCCTCTTTCTGCGGTCAGGCCCCAGAAGTGATCCGGATGCAGGACAGCAACCCGTACACCTTCCAGTCGGACGTGTACGGCTACGGAGTGGTGCTGTTCGAGTTGATGTCTGGAACTTTGCCTTACTCCAACATCAACAACCGAGACCAGGTGACGATCAACCCACCATGGAGCCAAAAGTGTCATCAACATATTTGACAAGTTGTAATGATTTTATTAAAGTTGCCTTTTACAGTATATTTAGATAGTATGATGGACACGCGCACTGGAGTCGAAGTAGTGGCCATTTAGTGTCAGCGCAACAATAAGACTGTTCACGTGGAAACTAGGGCTTCACCGATCATTTTTTTTTTGCTTCCGATCCCGATCTCTGGTACCGAGTCCCGATACCAAGTCCTGATCCTGCTTTGCTTGTGATATCACTAGAGCAGAACTTTATTCTGGTTATGTTCTTATCAATATCTCTAAATAACACATTTCAGTGGAGCAGAACTTTATAATTCTCTACACAGTATGAGTATCATCCCACAGCAGCAGCAAGTGCCAGCAGCGCACCATCATCCACTCTCCAGAGCGGAGCGCTCCCCGACTCATTTACCGATCCTGATCGGGACAAAATCACCAAGTCCCGATCTTTGGGGAAAAGGCTGATCGGCCCCCGATCACCGATCTGAGGATGGGATTGGTGCACCTCTAGTGGAAACATGCTCATACCCAGGGTGGGGAAGTAATGTATTACATGTAATCAGAATACAAAAAGACAGTAAATGTAGTCCTTTACAAACGACTACATCTGGATTGCAGGCACGTTGAGGGTAACGCATGAAATAGCATTTAGTCATGGCTGTTGGCGTGGTTTCAGATCATCTTCATGGTGGGGCGTGGCTACCTGTCTCCTGACCTCAGCAAGCTCTACTCCACGTCCCCCAAGTCTATGAAGCGGCTCATCGTCGACTGTCTCAAGTTCAAGAGGGACGAGAGGCCTTTGTTCCCACAGGTAACCAACAGAGATCTTACTTGAGTAAGAGTGAAATACATTCATACAAAAACAACTTGAGTAAGACTACAAAGTACTGATCCAAATATCTACTTAAGTAAACGGTACCTGCTGAGAAATGTACTCGTTTTGAAAGTAAAGTACATGCTCTAAAATGTACTCAAAAGTATTTTTAAAAGTATAAAGTATAAAGTACAAAACCTAAATTTGCCATAACACTTTACAGGCAATATATTTTTGAGCGGCACACCCAGAGACTAAATGAAAACAACGTATTAACTGCTACTGTACTTGGTGCATTACCGAGTACCGCCCCCTACTGACTCATTCACGCTATACATGTAGTACTACCATGTTGTTGTAGAAAAAAAGAAAGAAAAAAGTAACGAGCCTGTTTTAGCAAAAGTAAGGAGTAGAAGTACTGATATTTTGATTAAAAATCTACTTAGTAGAAGTAAAAAGTACTTACAGAATAAAGTACTTCTAAAAGTACAGATACTTGAACATTCTACTTAAGTACAGTACTTAAGTATTTGTACTTTGTTACTTGCCATCTCTGGTAACCAACGACGACTAGCGTCTAATAAACGTCTCAATCTTCACTGCATGGGTGTGTCTCATATGGCGCTTTGTGTTGGATGTGAGATGATGTTAAACCGTGCACTAATGCATCTCTTTGCGTGTTTCACGTGCCGGAAATGACGTGATGTTAGTCATGTTTTGCAAGTCATCGGAGAATTAGTTTGCTTTATCTGCGCAGCGAACAGTTGTTGACACCTTTCCAGTTAACCAGGGCCCTATTTCATCACCCTAGCTCAAATCGAGCTTTGACTCCACAATTCAATTCCAACAACAGGGCTAGCACGTAATGCCGCTATGTCACCATGGCAACAAGTGCGCCGGGGCTAGCCCATTTTACGTTCATTTTGTTATCATTTCAGTCATCCATTTCTCACATCTACCTGCTCAGCTAGGCTGACCGTGAGGCTTGACTGAGCACTGCACCCTCGCAGCTAAGCTCAGTTGATGTTACCGTTTCTAGCTCGGAAACGGCTCAGATTTTTCCAAGCCTGGTTGATGAAACGAGGCCCCATCCCAGTCCGTGGCCAATTCTCTCCAACTGGTTTCTTTCATGATGTCTCAAGCGCCCATTTCTGTGTCCCGTAGATCCTGGTGGCCATGGAGCAGGTCCAGGATCTTCTGCCCAAGATTGAGCGGCGAGCCTCCGAGCCGTCTCTGCACAGAGCTGTCCAGGCCGAAGACCTAAACCCCCTCCTGTTCCACACCACCAGGTTCACCCCGCTGTCCTAGAGGCCGGACCAGTCACTCTGAAAAGCGTAATCGCCCGGTTTTTCTTTCTTCTTTTTTTTTTGCTCTTGTTTCAACTGAGAAACGAGTGAGACTGATTACTCAAAGTAAACGAGGCTACCATCGTTTGGCATCCCGTAGGGGGCTCCCACGTGGCGCGGAGTCCATCACATTCCACGGCCCAGCCCTTTCTTCTCCCCTCCCCATTTTTTTCTTTCTTCAGAACGTTATGGAGTGGGACAACCTGGGAACCCTGGGGTTTTAATTTTTTTAAATATTTTTTTTAAAACAATTTTTTTTTGTCCTGTTTGTATTTATTGTCCAGCGGCCATGGTGAGACGCTGTAGTGTGGGAGGGGGGTCGGCTAGCCACCCCGTGTTTTTTTTTTTTTTTAGCTCCCTCAGCCAGATGCATTGTGGGAAGTAGAGTAGCCAGCCGCCATGCAAGACCCCCTCTCCCCTGCCAGGAATGCCTTGGGACCAGAGAATACTTCTCTGAATCGTCAGGAAGCGAAACTTGTGATGCAGTCCACCCTTGGATGTAGGAGGTCCTTATTCACACACACGACTAGTTTGTTTGCATCTTTAAACATCGACTCAGTTTTGCTTTTAAAAGCTTTTTAAAGGTAAATTAGAGGACACGTTCATATTCTTTTACGAAAAAATGTGTACAAAAATGCTCAATTATACGTGATGTGCATGTATATTATAGCTGTCAGTGCGAAACTCGCGATTTGAAAAAATGTCCTTTTTTTTTTTTTTAAAGTGCAGCTTTGTAAAATTTGGAAAAACTTTTCTAAGTGGTATTATTTAGTCTCAAACAGATTTTCATAAATCGAGTAGTTCTTGTGGTAGTGGTTATTATATTAGCTAAACATATTGCCAGAGTCCTTTATTCAATTTAATGAATTAAAATCATTAGAATCGTAATCGAGGTTTGAGGTTGACCCGTCGAATGGACATGACTGCAAATGATGTTGAACATTTCGAGTGTTTGAATGTCAAGGGAACTAGTCGTAACCGAGAGGCCCTCGGTCTCTCTCTCTCTCTGGCTCTCTGTCTCTCCCCCAGGTCTGCACACATATACTTCATTCTTAGCCGTACTGTACCTGCCACACAGTTAGCCCCGCAATGCACAAGTCATCGTCATGCCCTTCTGCAAGGTTTGAAGCAATATGGCGGACAACATTCGTATTGAGTAGAAATACGTGTAAACATTTGATTTGTGGCGTGTATATATCCAAAAATGTGTGACATTGTATGAATAGTTGAGCATCCCCAACCCTCCTATCTAAAATTGACTGGTTGCATGCCATGCCAAATAATTGTGCAATGCATGCCGACTCGAGCACAATATTTTACACAAATACTTATCTTGAACCTCCATCATGTCAAATATATTGCAGGTTTGTGTGATCGATACTTATTTTGTCCGCTGAATGTCACTTTCTAAACCATCTTTGTTGTTCTCACCAGACCCCCCCGACCTTTCAGTTTGATAACCAGCAATGCTTTTATCAATTTGGATTTTGTGGACACCCCAGCCACGTACCTTCACGTTCTCCTCCACAGGCGTTCTACAGAAAAGTCCAACTTAACTGCCAAGAAGTGAAATTATATTTTTTAGAATGTAGACTTTTTTTTTTTTTTCTAAAGTAGAGATTGTGATTGAGATTTGTGTTAAAATCAGGGCTTCGAACCGGTTCAAGGAACGAAAACCAAAAACGAACAAACTTTTACTGAAATGTTCCGGAACAGAAACAATATTCAAAATCCACAAAAGCGGTTAATAACTGGTTAATTCTGGTCTCTATATGTTAGCACATCCTATGTCAGGGAGACTATTTCCGGGTGTGTGTCCACTTTGCCGCCAGCAGGTCCTATTTGCACTAAGTTTTAAAGTCCACGAAATAAATTATATTTAAACTAAACTTTACATCACACATGTATAAGGAGTAATACAACATTTTAAAATGGAAAATAATGAAGCAAAGTCTAGGCATTAAATTGTAAAAATGAATGCTGCCAGAAGTTTAAGAAAGGACTATTTTTGCCTTCCGAACCGGTTCAGGACCGATTATTTTTGGTGGAATGGTTCCGAGAACAAAAATGTTAAACATAGGACTGCATGAACCGGTCGGAACGCCACGTTTGAAAAATAATTTTTCAAAAGTTTTCAAGCCCTTTAAAATGGATGGTGTTGAGTTCAATGTTGAACAAAAAAAAAGATTGTGGCAACAAAAAGAGCTATTGTTGAATCTAAATGTAGCCTAAACGTTCCCTAAGACAATGAGCCGTAGTGTACACTAGCCAGCTAACAGTCTCTGAACCTGCCGTACATCCACAAATTAACTCAGTCTTGGTTATCTGCAGAGATGGCAAGTAACAAAGTACAAATACTTAAGCACTGTACTCAAGTAAAATGTTCAGGTATCTGTACTTTTAGAAGTACTTTTTTCTGTAATTACTATTAACTTGTAGTGAGTACATTTTTAACAAAAATATCTGTACTTCTTACTTCTACCAAAACAGGCTTGTTACTTTTTTTGTGTATTGACGGGGTAGGATAATGTCTATATTAGTCAGTACGGGGCGCTGATCTACCGAGTACAGTCCCAGTTATTAACTTTATAAGTGGTTTTCATCTAGTCCAACATTGGCAAACTAGCATTGAAAAAATAAAATTTTATTTGTAGTACTTTGTACTTTTTACTTTCAAAAGTACTTTTTTGAGTACATTTCTCAGCCTGTACTTTTAACTCTACTCGAGTAGATATTTGGATCAGTACTTTGTAGTCTTACTCGAGTTGTTTTTTACTAATGTATTTTACTCTTACTCAAGTAAGAAATCCTGGTACTTTTGCCATCTCTGGTTATCTGTGACACACAAGCTTTGATTTGTGGTATGGGGTGTCTTACAAAATCATGTGACCAATCCCATTTGCGTTGATTTGTATGTTGACCAAAATGAATCTGAACACATTTTATGCATTTTAGTTTTCTATCTTTAGAAGTAATTTTAGATTAGGTCAAAGTTGTTTCAAAAATCTCAGGTAAATGTCGGCCTTTTGCATGAAAATAATTGTCATGGTATTTGATCGGGTGTCTTGAATGTTAAAATCTCACCTTCTATTAACGGTGGTTCTGCTAGTGCAGTAAAAGGTGTGCTTTTGAAATACAAATTCCAAATATTGGAGTGGCAACCTATTATGATTTATTATGCTTTAGTGTGAGATCTTCCTTTCACCTACAAACCAATCTACCTTCGGATACAAATAGTTACCTTACATTTTGAAAAGTGCTCCCAAGTCGTTCCCTATCCCCCATAAATTATTATAAAAAATAATGATAAAATTCAACAATCATCACAAAAAGTCCAAAGTACTTACATTTATAACTATTTGCCGTGGTCGGTCGCTATTTACTCCCACTGCGGAATTTTTAAAAAGTTTAGGTCATTTTTAAAACGTCTCGCAATGCATTATGGGTTATATTGCTCCGTCTAGGGTACATCCGATGCTCGAGAATTTGGACACCCCTACAAAATGGCGTGCACCCCATGTAGTGCACTATATAGGGGATAGGGAGTGATTGCTACTGTCTTGGATTGCGAGTATCGTCACACACCCTAGTTTGGTCCTGGTGAAATACAAGATGCCAAGTAGTCATGAAGTGGTTTAGATTGTGACATAACGCCCTCCGCCCCCTCTCTAGAAATGACTTAATAATGCATTGGAAGTTTTCTTCTTTTTAATTGGCTCCAAGATGTGGAACAGAAAGCTGCACATCTTTGAACTTTTTAGGAAGAAGGAAAAAAAAAAGTGGTGTAAAACCACCAAGGCAACGTGCTGGCTACCTCCTGTTTACATCAGACGAATCAGCGTGTAACATGGGCAAAGTAATATATGGAGAGATTACAACTTTTATAGATAGTAAGAATATATATAATGCATTTGAAAGCTAGTCTGAAGGACTATAAATAAATAAAAATAAATGAGTACATTTTCTACTATCCTTTTCTATTTTGTTCTTTCTTCCTGTGAAACCGGTTTGATTCAGTTATAGCCATGGATGTAACTAGCCTGCCAGAACAAATGAATCGTCCACGCTTCGCAAATGACTAACGGATCATTTGGTGTGGAATCTGGATTAAGCAGGCTTTAAAATCAACTCCGTGTGCTGCCCTGTAGCTCAGTTGGTTAGGCAGAGCGCTGGAAAGCACACCTATACCTAAATGGCGCGGTGAGTCGGTGGTTCGAATCTCGCCACCGACGGGCCTGGTGGCATGTCTGCCCCCCATCTTCACCCGTTTCTGCTAACCCTAATCAATAAAGCTTGGAAAGAACATAAAAAAAAAAAAGTGTCAATCAAATGAAGTCCTCAAATCACAGTAGGTGTGACCATGGAGGCCCACGTCTCGATTCGCCCCGGATTTGTGCACCAATCTGATTTGTCTGCCTGGTTGGTCCAGACCCACCACCTAGTCGCGTGTGATGCGTGGATGATTTGTTGGTTCTGGCTCGCCAGGCTAGTATATTACAAGTGCTTCATGATCACCAGTGTGGGGGAAGTTCACGTTGAACATGAAAAGTTCAGTCCTTTTTTTTTTTTAAATGATTTGGCCCAGGTTCAAAGTTCACCAAAATGAACTTGCTTATTATTTCCAGTTATTTTCCCACATTGCTATGCCAATGATCTATAATGTCAACATTGACAAGAACAGCAAATGTTTAATTTGTTAATTGACACTGCATGCCTAGTAAGTTAATATTGCAGTTAGTTATTCAGTTGGGGTGGAAATCATTAACCACCTCACAAATTGTCCTAAATCAAAATCAAACCATTTGCTCATGAAACTAAATCTCATTCATGAAGTGTTCTACCATTTCAACCTCTTCATCACTGGTGCACATCAACATTGCACTGTTGCTTTTCATAAATGTACAATTAGTTTCTATTATACATTTTTTTTCCTCACAGTGCTCTCCGACAGTGGAGATATGTTGCTATAGATTAACAATGATTCCAACACACAGGAGGTCGACCATCCGACTGATCCTGATACAACCGTTTCCAGTGTGAACTTTAGTGGTTTCTACATGACAGTCATCGTCCAGTACGAGGCTCCTTAGTCAACCACAGAATGAGTTTGTAGGGAGACCTTTAACGCCCAGTCCTGACACCTGTGGAGAGGAAGACGCCACTAGTTAATACAACACAAGCTTCATGTTGAGATCTTCAGCAACTGAAGCTACATCCAAAATCATCCCGTTCTCCAGATGAACACACCTTAAAGGTGCAGCCTGCCTGTGGGTGGCGCTGGGCGTCTCCTCCGTGGGAAGCAGAAGTGACGTACAGGTCGGTGTATGTGGGCCCTCCGAAGCAGCAAGAGGTGGTCTTGGGGACGGGCAGAGAGACGGTCTGGAGCCTCTTACCTGGAGAACCAGGAATATACACCGTCCATGGTTTGTACCCTATGTTCCGAAATCCTTGTGTTCCTTTATTAGGCGCCTAGTCACAGTAGGCGTTTGGTCACAGTGGAGTTCCAGGTTAAGCTTCTGAACAGGGATTTTTACAACGTAGGTCGTACACAGAGCTCACTTTCAAAGCCTTCTGAGTGGAACGAAGGGGTTGAATTTGTCATACATAGCACACACCATTTTAACATTTGAATTCAAGATGGCCAAATTCTTGTTTGGTCCATAACTTTTAGTGGATGGATTTGCCCCAAATGTATTACGCTTTGTTGGGTTAGATACATTTATTTAAAAAATATTGAATCTTGGCTTTCTTTTGTATGATAACACTTTATCTTTTATCTGAACACTCTGGGCAGTCGGCAATAACTACATACTTCTAGTTTTCAACAGTGTGTTCCGATTTGCATACTTCTGAAGTGCACTCCACTTTAGTGCAGAAGGTAAGTAGGAAATGGAATGTTCCGTGGCGAACCGTGAAAGAACAGTGGCACGATTTCACATCATCATGCTGCAAGCGCTTAACAATTAAAAGACATTTTAAAAATAGTGTATATAGTAATGGTAATGGAGGACACATACACGGGAACACAAACAATAAAAGTGGTTCTCACCAACGTTAGGGTCGATGTGGATAACTCGTCCTCCGTTATAACAGGCTACCCAGAGACAGCCATTGGTATCCACACACATTCCTGTAAGACAAGGAAACAACGTTTAGTTTAATGTGTGGAACATTCTTATTTAACCATCAGGGGGTTAGGGTTAGGTTGGGAAGGTTACTTTTTGAAATGATCGCCTACAGTTACATGTACACAGTTGGAATTGGTAAGGTGATGCCACGTCATCGTTGAATAAAAATAAATATCTTCATTCTCCATCGATCTCTCAATCAATGAATCGATCTCACGACTGCTGCACTGTGAGACTAAGCAACAGGCACAACAATGTATGGGGCTGGAGTTAGATACTTGGATATACAGACCATCTGGGATCCCTTCTTCCTTTTCCACCCTGTAGACTGGTCGACGGTTACCTGTAACACAATATTAATGCTGGATATAATGACATGCTTACATTCACACTAAATAATTTCATATTGTTTACATTGTTTTCTATGTTAACAGCTTCCAAATAATATCCATCTAGTTATCAGTACTTACTGAGCGTGCCGGACTGCAGGTCGTAGTCGAAGGCTTCCACCATGAAGGTCAGACTATCAATGTAGTAGAAGGTTCTGTGGTCCAAGGACCAGTCCAGACCATTGGAGATGTCAACCTGACCAAAACAAAGAGATGGGCACACATTGAACATCACCAAAACTACCAGAACTTACGACCAGAGATAGAAAATAGATGAACCGGTCCCTACGGATAATAGACATACAAACGATCAAACGAATAAAAACGTTTTCACAAATTCCACACTCGAAGCCTTTTTACTTCAAAGTGAACCTTTGTTCGATTCTGGAGGTAAGCTCAGACAGTGTTAGTGGGTACCTGGCTGGAGGTAAGCTCAGACAGTGTTAGTGGGTACCTGGCTGAAGGTAAGCTCAGACAGTGTTAGTGGGTACCTGGCTGGAGGTAAGCTCAGACAGTGTTAGTGGGTACCTGGCTGGAGGTAAGCTCAGACAGTGTTAGTGGGTACCTGGCTGAAGGTAAGCTCAGACAGTGTTAGTGGGTACCTGGCTGGAGGTAAGCTCAGACAGTGTTAGTGGGTACCTGGCTGGAGGTAAGCTCAGACAGTGTTAGTGGGTACCTGGCTGAAGGTAAGCTCAGACAGTGTTAGTGGGTACCTGGCTGGAGGTAAGCTCAGACAGTGTTAGTGGGTACCTGGCTGAAGGTAAGCTCAGACAGTGTTAGTGGGTACCTGGCTGGAGGTAAGCTCAGACAGTATTAGTGGGTACCTGGCTGGAGGTAAGCTCAGACAGTATTAGTGGGTACCTGGAGGTAAGCTCAGACAGTATTAGTGGGTACCTGGCTGGAGGTAAGCTCAGACAGTATTA
>OMKY01230792.1:0-15333 GCA_900302395.1 Bregmaceros cantori | reverse complement strand
TATATACACACTAATATATTATATATATATATATATATATATATATATATATATATACACACACACACATATACACACATACATACATATACACACATACACACACACACACATATATATGTACACATATATGTACACACACACATATATATATACACATACATACATGTATGATATCAGATTAAAACATCACACATAGATATACGTTTTAATTTGGATTAATAATAATTGTCCAGCAAGACGTCACTATTCAATCCCCATTCCGTTAGCCCATTCAGCATAATGCACCATTCAGGTGTCTCATATTTCAAATCCACCATCCCTTGGTGGGTCCGCAACGCTTTCCACAGACAAACACTCAGCAACGATGGTTTTAACAGCAAAGGAAGGAAAAGGGGTAAAAATTTGACGTACCGAATTCTGCGACGATCGAGGCCGCCCCTCCGTAGATGAAGGGCTTCCAGTTGAGCCCCACCATCTCTGCGTTGGCGGCGGCGGCTCCGGCCGCGGCGGCTTCTACCTGCTGCAAAGCCGCCAAGAGGATGAGGAGCAGGCCCAGGTAGACGTACACGTACAGGCAGGCATAGCGCTGGGATAACGGCGCGCCGCACGACATGTTGACGAAGAGACGATGCGGTGCACTACCGCAAGCAGAGCCACGGTTCCCCTCTCTGCCTCTCTCGGCCTATCAGCATCAGCATCCACTAGAGGCACTGCGCTGCGCACACGCTTCAACGCGCGACTAGAGGGGGGGAGCGCGAGGATGGGCGGTTCACGAACGCTTCAATCAATATGAAACGGGAGTTAACTTAATAATCCTTTATTATTATCATTATTATCATTATTGTTATTAATTAAGTGTATTAAATGTGTGCATTAATTAAATAGTATGTAGAAAATTAAAGTACTTCAATTAAAGAAAAAAATCCAATCAAATGTTGACATTTAACATCACATCACATTTTCAACTAACAAAAAAAATGATATGGTCTTATTTTTAAACTTCAGTCAAAAATACCAAACAATCCATCTACAAAACATAATAGAGGTCTATATTATGTTTTTTACTCCATATTTGTTATGGAACTATGAGGCGTAAGGCAAACACTGTATATTGTAGTACTAATTTTTGATTCTCGTATAACGGAAATCCAATGATAGTGCACGCTTACGGTGCGTTTCCACCGGAATTTGTGGACACTCGTCAAAGGCAGCGCGAAACTCGTAATATGCGCTCGTGCCACGGGTGTTTCAATTCGAGTTGCCGCTCGTGACAAGCAGCATGTCTAGGAAGGGTTGGCATTAGATCGGATATCTCCTTTAAACGCCACAGGTATCCAATCAAACTCCCAACAGTCTAGGTGGAAGGGAAGGCGCATGTCGGGAGACTCGCGGAGCTGAAAGAATTGAATATTGACCACGGCATTATTAATTCTTCACAAACAGTGTGGGGGGGAAGAGGGCGCCTTGCGGAGCACTCGACCGGCGGGTGGCCGTGTGGGGTTCCCCACCGGGAGGGCAGTGTGAGAGGGCGGGGCCGGGGGGAGATGCGCTGGCTCCCGTGCACTGCGTGCTGGACCACACACGCCCCCCCCTTCCCCCACCCCCGCACGAGTGCCCCACGCGGCTCTCGGGGGCAGTCCGCTGAGCACAGCGACAGAATAGCTGGTGACAACCCAGACCAGATGGTGAGGAGAGTGGAGCCAGTGTGGGATAGGTGAAGGCTTGATGCACAGCTTCTCCCAAAGCGACGCTCAAGTTAAATTTTTCCAACTCCCGCGGTTACCGCCTCGCTCGGTTCTGCGCCTGATGCTCGCGCATGTCTGCGTCGAGTGGCAAGTTGGCAACGGCGTGGATGTCACGTCATGCTGGACGCGAATCCCTGTGTCGCGTCTCAATGCCGCATCTCTTCCCATCCACTTAGATGGGCTCTTCGCCCCCCCCCCCCATTCCCGTGACAAGCGTCAGCTAATTCCGGTGGAAACACACCGTAAGACGGGGATGCTGGAGGAACAAAAGTGATAGAGTAATAGCGGTGATAGTGGTTTAAAGACCGAAAGGCTGGTGGTTCGAATACCGAAGTTCCGATAGTCTACATGTCAGAGAGACCTTGGGAAAGACACAACACCAAATAGCTGTACCCAACGCGTCGCCCCATTCTTGTTAATGGAGCAGTGTCTATTGCGGCGGCCGCGGTGCCGCGAGTTCCCCTCCCCTTTTCGGCTATTCTGCAATGTCTAACCCCGTCTCTCCAACCCAGTTTGACTAATCCAAACTAATAAAAGATGAAAAAAAAACGCAGCTGACGCCGGAAAGAAATAACTTTAAAGAAGCTTCAAGGTCAATTGTGCGCAGCCTTCACTCTATACATCATACGCTAATTATAGACTGTTCATCTTTATTAATTATTCCATTTGCAACTGCCTCAATAATATGGCTTGGCATGGTGACGTCACAGCTTGTGGCGGCAAACATTTTGGGAGCCACATGTGTGGTGTAGTATATGTATACGTCCTGCTTACTACTTCAGCTCCATTATATTGGGGTACATGTAAAACAAATGAAAGATATGGATGAAACGATTACAACTTTAAGACTCAAATCTCATGCAAATATGGCTCGCTGCCTGTTCGTCTGACTGCAACGGGGCTCCCAAAATGTCCCCAAGCCGTGACGTCACCATGCCAAGCCCTATTTAAGCTTATTTAAAACACGTCAATTCCTTTATTGATAACCTAATAATAATTAACACACACACACACATACTGAGATCAGTGATAATGAACAATACCGGCTTATACTATCGACACACAACTATCATTAAATAGACAAATCTGTGGAATTTGTGTCAATTTTAGGAATCTTTGATAGATTCAAACGGCTTGAATCAGTGACATTTACGGGTTTACCCATCAGTAGTCCGGCAGTACGAGACGCGATCCGATTGGATGCACGTTCTGTCAATCGAGCAGCCAAGCATTATGATTGGTCAAGATGCGACATTGCCAGAGTAACAGCTGATACGGCGTCAACAGCGTCGGCGAAAATAAAACAAAATACAAATTCCAAGCAGCTAGAGGAAAAAAAGCAACCATGCATAAATATCATTTTTCACACAGACATGCGAGTATGCCTTTAACGGAAATGTCACGTCGCCTGGGAACAAAATGTCCAGTGTTGCTCAAGGATGCTAGCCGTTAACGGATGCTAACCGCCGGGGGCGCGTCGTTCCAACTGTGTTAAAACGCCGAGCGCGTTTACCGGCATAATTGCACCCATGCTCCCGCTAGAGTTGCATTATTTCCTCACGTACCTGTTAACTCTGCGGACCCGTCGCTCTATGTCCACTTTATGTAACATGATGCCGTCCGGCGCCAGCGAGTTGTTTAAAATCCTTAAAAAGTTCGCCCCATGACGACCGCTCCGCGTTGACTGTGAATGGGCGGGTTTAGGGCAAAGCGGGCGACCGGAAGTTTGATGTTCCCCAGTAGGTACCGCCCATTTTTATTATGACCTCTGTGTCGCGTTCCGCGACCTACTACCCAATGCTATAAATATGGTGATTATTTGATCACTTGTTTTGATTTCATTCGATTAATAGTCAAATTGTGAAATTGTGTTATATTAATGTTATTATTAATATCATTAATAAGTTGTGGGGACCAACCAAAACTAACCAAAACTGTCGACAGAAATTGGCAGAAAGCCTGGTTGCCTTAGACCAGGGGTGGGCAAACTTTGAAAACCTGAAGAATAAAATGTTTTTTATTTTTATTTATTTTATTTTTTTATTGAGCATGAAGGAAATTTGGGTGACATATTTCATTTGTGTGTGTGTGTTTGTCTCAAAAGGAGCCAGAAGAAGCCTGAGGCTTGTCTAGCCTGGTCCACAGACAGACAGACAAGTGTCCGGCTTTTCTGCAATGCCGCCCCCCCTCCCCCAGCCCCGACTCTTCATCCCAGTTTCCGTTTTAATCCTGTCACTATCTCTCTCCATAACGAATGTAGAACGGCACTTGCGTTAACTTTAAAATAACGTTATCAATCAGTTATCAATTCTGAACATTTATTTTTCAACTCCTATGGGTATAAGTACGATCTGGATGATGCTTGGTAAGCAGCCAGGTTGGCCTCTTGTCGACCGCCATCCAGACGTGCCTTCCCCGGTTACACCGGCCTGTTCCTCCGAGTGGAGGCGCCCCAACCATTACATTGGTGTCAGAAGTGGGATTGGCCGCGCGGGTCAGATGGTGGGGTCCGTGGACGAGGAGTGCGACAGAGATTCGGCTCCTGAGGACGGCAGCCTTGTGGGAGGGGGGCAGTGTAATGAATGGTGCCGCCTTGGCTGAGGTGCCGCGGGGCATGCTGGGATTGAAACCATGAGTGACTGAGCTGTCGCTTGCGGAGGGGTACAAGTACGATCTGGATGATGCCTGGTAAGTAGCCAGGCTGGCCTCTTGTCGACCGTCATCCAGACGTGCCTTCTCCGGTTACACTTGCCTGCTCCTCCAAGTGGAGGCGCCCCAACCATTACAATACACCAGACTTCCCCGGGGGACTGACCACCAACGGCTTCCCAGTCTGGTCTGAGGCCGGCGCTGACTAACTGCAGACACTTCTCGCCGTTCTCTTGCTGCTCAGCAGCATCCGTTCTCTCCCTCCGAGCTATGCTGAGTCTCAGCAGCACGACATTCTCCGCTGTCACAAAGTCTCGGAGGGGTGGACATATGGTCACCTTCACGTCCGTAGCAGCGGTGTCCTCGTCTGCGTTCGGCTTCCGACAAGGCCAGCGCAACATCTTCCAGCGCAGCGTGCAGGTGCCATATTTGGAGAAATGGGACACCTGAATGATGACACAAACAAACATGTTATTAAAATAGATTCTCTAAATTCCAGTAATCTAGGGCAGGTATACTAGAGGCAATTTGTGATGACAGCTATATGTAACGGCGGTGAAACGATAACTTTCAATTTAAGAACACCAGATAAGGGCAGAGTAGCCATAAAAATTACTCAAGTAAAAGTATTGTTACCTCAGCAAAATATTACTCAAGTAAAAGTAAAAAGTAGTCATCCAAATAGTTACTCAAGTAGAAAAGTACTCCACAAAAAAGTTACTTATGTAGCAAAAGTACTGAGTAACGTTCAGTAAAAATAATGAAATAAAGAGACCAAGAGGGAGCGAGAGGGAGCAAGAGGGAGCGACAGCGGCCGAGAGAGAGAGACTGAGAGAGAAAGGGAGAGACAGAGAGAGCGATAGCGACAGAGAGACTAAGAGAGGGAGAGAGACCAAGAGAGAGAGAGAGATAGAGAGTGAGAGCGGCCGAGAGAGAGTAAGATATAACCTCAACATATGTGCCAACAGTTCCCAGCAGGTGTCGAGGCTCGAGTAAAAGTAACTTGTGAAAAATGTACTCCAAAAGTTAAAAAGTACACACAAAAATTGTAACAGAGTAAATGTAATGCGTTACTGCCCATCTGTGGTCATGGTCTGGTCACCCACCCCTCACCCCATCCACTCTCACCGCAAACACCCAAGAGCCCGTCTCTGGCCGGTACTCCAGGAAGCGGGTGCCCTGTTGGGAGGACACCCTCTCCAGCAGGTGCTCGTAGTTCATTTCCTCCAGGCGTCTGGAACAAGTGATGGGTGCGCCAGTCACAATGTCCTTGGGCCACACGCCGTGCAACGTCACCTCGGCCCTTCTACCTCAGAGATAGGTTTACAAGTTTATCAAGTGCAACTTTATTCATAGAGGGAACATCACAATCAGTGCTTGAAAACGGAATTAGTTTTAAAATGTTTAGTTCCGAACGGTTCAGACAGGCCTATGTTTAACGTTTTCGTTCTCGGAACTGTTCCGCCACCAAAATATTGTCCTGAATCGGTTCAGAGCGCAAAAAATTTGAATTTTTGTATTTACAACTGTATTAACAACTGTATTAATGTGAAAACCGATTTTAAAACAACATTACATTCGCTTCCTCGTCCACAAGATAGAGCCCCAGATGCATGGGGTTTGAAAGTTGGATGGATGCACAACCGGAAATAATTTCCCAAACATAAGATATGTTAAAATATATGGAGAACAAAAAAAAAGTTTTTAACCGGTTTTGTGGATTTCATAATGTCCCGTTTCTGTTCCGGAACAGTTGACAAAATATTTTTTCCTTTCCGTTTCCGCTCCTCGTAAAATTCCATTTTTGTTTGCGTTCCTTGAACCGGTTCAGAGCCCTGAACACAATGCACACTTTAAGACTACTTTTAAATTAGAGGAAATACCAAAATGTGTTACTGGTAATGCAACAGGTGCCAGGTCCAGCTCCATTACGTTGCACTTACCCCCATAGCAACATATTTCTCACAGCCAGCTTATTCAAGGACTTTCGCCAACCCCCACCAAGGTGTCGTGGTGCCAGCCGTCCAGCAGGTGGCAAAATGTGTCTGCGTCATATGATTTTAAAAGCGCTCAGCTGAATTAAATGAAGATAACTTGCCCCTAGTTCTCATTGGAGAAATGACACATTGATTCACTTCCGTACAACATCCCGATCGTGTCCGACGTGTCGTGTAGTGTCAGCAGTCAGATCGCACCCAAGCATCGGACTGTATGAGGGACGAGCAATCACGTTCAAGTCCGCTGCCAAAACGCATCGCAACCAATGCGATGCGTCCTTGGGGCAGATCATGCACACGTGTGTGCTTATCAACGCGGGCTGCTTCGCTGAGTGTGTTGATGTGTGTGTTTGCACGCTCACACGCGGCGATTCCCGCGTGTCACAAGCTCCGCCAGGAGGTGGAAACATAGCGACGCGCTCCACCTGAAATGGCAGCAGGCTTCCTCGCCTGACGTCACGATCTCGTTCCCCATAGTGTGAGTAGGTGAGTCGTGAGCTGCAAACTTTAAACCCCAGCGATTCACTTGCACAGTGTGAGCAGCGGCTTTTGACGCAATTGAAAAAAAAAAAAATTGCGCCCGGCATAAGTTGTGTGTACATCAAGATGACGAGGACCTCCGTAACTGACCTGTTGAGCCCCTGGCCCTTGGGGGGCTTCTTGGTGTCGTCAGGGTAGATGATGATCTGTCTCCTCCTAAAGTGGATGATGTCGTCAAGGTCGAGGCCCGCCACGTCCACCCTGCCGCTGAAGAACACTGAGCCGTATCCTGGAGAGGGGGGGGCGGAGTAACGCTATTCATAAGACATCACTGACTACTTGATCCTAATGACACCACCACTGAAAGTTCATACTGAAACATGTTTTTCGCTTATCTTAATCAATACATATCTTGTTAGATTAGCGATAGGGGGCGATACTGCCCCGCAACGCGCTGGACGCCGATCTCTGGACAGGAAGCTACAAGGAAGAGCTAATGCTAACAACTAGCATCTGTAGCTTCCCCTATTTATACAGCAGGCTGTGTTCGACTCGGCCTGCCTGCATTGTCCTGGATTTGAGGCTGAGTATCATATTTTACCATCCTATAGTGGACCACTCTGCTCTTAACCATGCGGCTGTGGTTCCGCTGACAAGACAGGACGTAATTTTAAAAGGTATCCTTTGTATAGACCTATTTTGTTCCGTACGTTTGCTATCGTCAATTCAGCTTACCGCAATGTGCAACTCAACAACTCCGTAGACTCATCTCCAATCCTCATTGTTTGGAGAAGGGCCGGTTGATCAATGATTCTAGCACATCGGCGAGTTAGCCGAGCACTCGTTCGAGTTTCATGCTAATTCCATTGTGTAATTAGCATGTTCAATGGTACTTCTAATAACTACCACCAGGAACCGTAACATATCTATCTTGACTCCGTGTGTGCATGCACTCTGGCGCACAGCAGTCCTTTTTTAGCACTTGTTAGCATAGCAAAGAATCGAACGGGGTGAGGATAGAAGAAACTAATCCCTTCCACAAATCAATAACTTATTAAACATGACAACATGTGGAAATATTGCATTATTTACACGTCACAACGGCTACACCGCTTCACACCATTATATTGTCACCACACGCACTGGCCGTTGTTTAAAAACAGTTTTACAGACGGGCTGTCAGATGAAAGGGAGGAAGGCAGTGGACGGTTGCTGTCACTAAATAACCCAACACTTTAGAAGTTAATTTATGCCTAAGGCAATTAGACTCTACAATGATGGAATGTAGTTATTTATTTCCCATGGTGGCTTTTCCTTACTTATTCATGGATATTTCCAATATTGTAATGAATTTCCAAGTATCTGTACTTTTAGAAGTACTCACAGAATTTTTTTCTGTGAGTACGTTTTACTTCTACTGAGTAGATCTTTAACTAAAATATCAGAACTTCTCCTCCTTACTTTTCTCAAAACAGGGTTGTTACTTTTTTAGGTTTTTTTTTTCTGCAACGACATGGTAGGACTACATGTATAGTGTGAATGAGTCAGTGGGGGGCGATACTCGGTAATGCACTGAGTACAGTAGCAGTTAAGAAGCTGTTTTCATTTATTCTCTGGGTGTGCCCCTCAGAAAAATATCGGCAGTAAAGTGTTTAGGCAAATTTATGTTTTGTTCTTTGTACTTTATACTTTCAAAAATCATGTTGAGTAGATTTTAGAGCATGTACTTTTTACTTTCAAAATTATTTTTAAGTACTTTCTCAGCGTGTACTTTTTACTTTACACTTTACTTGAGTAGGTATTTGGATCAGTACTTTCTAGTCTTACTCGAGTTGTTGTTTTTTACAAATGTATTTTACTCTTACTCAAGTAGGAAATACTGGTACTTCTCTGATGACCTTAAATGTATATCTAACCTATCTATCAATGAATCAAGACTTCATGACCCAGCAAGACAAAATTGTGGTACCTTGGCGTCCGACGGTAAAGCTGTCCACCACACACTCTCCTTTGAGGTTGACCATCTCGGCCAACTCGTCCATGGAGGGGATGGTGTAGTACCCCACACGAGTCAGCTTTATTCCTGCACACATCCACACAGGAAACCCTGTTAAATGCGGCACAATTGTGATCTATGAAGTGTTCTCATTGGTAGATCAAGCTATAAAGTCAAAGGACAAGATAAATACATTGGGAATTAGAAACATCTCTGCAGAGACTGCAAACCTACACCGTAGTGGTACTAAAAGTAGTACTTTTAGTGCTAGCAGTATGTGTGGCAACCCATTATCAATGCAAAAGCTCGTAGAGTAGCACGATTGTGATTGACGCCACCGGTGAACATGCTCAGCACAAGCCAACTACATTTCCGAGTGGCCACCGCGGCCCGGAGGTCTGGGCACGATACTTAATTTCTATCATCTGAGCAATCGATGGTCATCGCTCCACATGACACGTAGTCACCCCAAATGATGTTTTTTCATTGTTCATTGTTTAATCAGATATAACCGGCTAACTATTAGCTAAAAAAATCCAAGCTACCTACTTATGACCACTAATCACTAACACATCTACCTTGAAAATATAGCTTTGCAAATTGATTTACACTTTTAGGTTAGTCGCTCAATATGATATAAAAATGTGAGATATTCATTGCAGCATATAAAAAGATGATTCATTTGTAAAAGTGAGAAAGACTACTGACTTGGAAGTTGTTTGACTGTAATCCTCAGGGTGTGTAGCTGACTGATGCAACATCCTCCCGAAGATGATTTTATAAGAAAATGTTCCATAATTGTATTTTCCAGATGGTTTTACCAGATGATATTTCAGACAGTAAAACATTTCGGACAATCTTTGTTTATGTATTGTGGTTGAAATGTATGCTCAAATGCTTTGGGCAATGGTTATATTTGAATAGTTTCAATATGATTTAAAACTAGTTGTCCAAACAGAAGTCACGGACAGTCACCCCACATGATATTGTCACACTTAAAATCACAGAAAAAGCCCAATAATCCATTGATATGTCATATGATAGACATTTATAGGCATTATATATGTATGTAATGTGTGCAATGTGTGTGTGTTTTAGCCTGGCAAGCCAGACCCAATGCATCGTCCACGAATTGCACATCGCTAGACGCTGAATAGCGATGTGCAATTCGTGGACGATGCATTGGGTCTGGCTTGCCAGGCTATGTGTGTTTGTGTCTGTGTGTGTGTGTGTAGCAAAGTGTCTAGCCTGACCTGCAGGGTGAGGGACAACTACTTCCTCTTCTTCCTTGATGGGGGCTGTAGGCAACGTATCGCTGGCCAGCTGGAGCACATTGAAGTGGAAGTGCTGTGTTAATTCACACTGTGTCAGCCCAGTTATGCTCATACCCAGTAAACTACGCGCAAAAAATAACTCAAAGTGCTGGTCCCGTACTCAAAGGGGTGGTCCGGTACTCACCGGACGCTTCCTGGTCGCCCGCAGTTTGTTGCGCTCACTGAGGGTGACCTTCAGGCCGGCCAGGGGTCGCACGGGCTCCGACACCTCCCAGGAGCGCCTGCAGCTGGGGCACGTCCCAGGCTGAGGTGCGCCAACGCTGGGGGTCATGGTGAGCTGGCTGACTTCAGGGTCGTCAGTGTGGAAGTCTGTCAGCAGTCTGAGGAAACGTTTAGGTGGGTGTGTGGACTTGTAATGACAGTGCTGTCACAACACAACCAGAGACGGTGTTAAACCCTTTAGAACTTTTGTGAAACTATAACAATTCTTCAGAAGATGATGTCTTCAGTCGATGCTGAAGACGAGCTGACTGTAGAACATAATAAACACGTCTCGAGGGGGGATTTCAGTCTTTGTTTACTAGGTTTAGTGCATTGATTTATTTTAATTTGATTTCATCTGGCGCATCCAGCAAAAGCGACACGCTCCACGACTAGAGCCAGAGAGAGATCAAACCAAGGCCTCAAAGAATGCAAAGGCTCCGGCGCTTCATCCCCTCGTCCGTCGCTGCTCTTAATACCCCAGGTTTAGGTACGGGCTGACCCCTGTGCCGCAGGTTCAAATCCCCTCTCTGGCCTTTCTGCAATGGTCCCCACCCCCACCCCGACTATCCCAGTTCACGATTTAATCCCGTCACTATCTCTTTCCATAATGAATGAAAAACGGCGCTTGTGCCCAAAAAAAACAACAACAAAAAACAAATATTGATCCACTTACCTGTACCGAACCCTAGCACATCATTTCCTATTTGGGATTAATAGTATTTAGATTCTGATCACCAAGTCCATAGGAGCATCTCCTATGAATATGGTGAAGCTATAAGCTTAGGGACATACCACTGACATCCCCACCAGAATGAGTTGCAGTTCCAACAACTTAATCGGCTGTTCAAACCAAAAGAGAGGACTTTGCTGAGATGCTGCAAAGCATGGTGGATATCCCATCGGTGTGGAGATTGTGTGGCAAAACAACGTGGAACATATTTCTGATCCTTGCTGGGCACCGATCGCAAACCCTCCATAGTGCATACCAATCCCCAGCCCTAATTTTTGTGTATAGAGTGTCGGACACAACCAGAGCTGCAAATCGATGATAATCAATAATTGAATTAATCGGCAACTAATTTGATAATCGATTAATCGACAGTGGTTAAACGTTTCCTTGTTTGGCCACTCCTCTGCTTAAATGTGTTGAATATGTTGCTGAACGTTTGCAACATCAACAATGTTTCAGGTTAATAATCACTACCATTTTGTGTGCCGCAGTAGCTCAGTCTGTTAGTACACCGAGTACACTGCGAAGCACACAAATACGTGTGGCACGCAGAATTGTGGGTTCGTTTCCCAACCCCGACTTCGCCGTATGTCTCCTACTCATTCTTCACGCTTTTTCCAGCCAATCCTGAATAAAGCCCTGAATGGGGTGAAATAAGACATTTGTTCGAAAAATAACAAATTTCCGATTTCAAAGAAAAACTTTAACAGATTAATTGATTACCTGACACCTACAGGGTTATTTAAAAATTGTGGTGGTAACTTGTGGTGTGCTATTCCTCACTCCAATGTTACCGTGAGGATCTGTGACCCACAAACGCATTATATAGAATAATCAGTTCAACCCGTTCCATTGTATAATTCCTTTTGGAAGTACTAGTAGAAGCAGCCAGCCTATTGGTCCAGAAGAACATGTGACCACTCAGTGAGTAATTACAAGTAGGATTTTGAGTGTTTTTCCATCAATATTTATACAAAAAGTTAACGAAGCAAGGAGAGTGATGTGTAACTGGTCATAGACTGATCTAGTGGTCGGAAATTGAACTGGTGTGTGTTTTGTGTGTTTTTGTGTCTCGGTACCGCGGCCTTCTACCAGACTTTATATACATACATAAGACACCGGAAGTGACCTGCAGAAGCTTGGGACAAAATGACTCCCCACAGTGTTTCACACATAGATTCGTCAATGGCCTGACGTTGGAATGACTCCACCTACTGTGGCGGGTTGTCTGGACAACTGAAGGGATGAGCCAGCTCTAAGTCTTTGGAGGGGAAGCCGCAGTCTTGTTGGTTGTTCAAGTTGATGTTCTTCAACACTAACCTCTTGATGCTTTGTCTGCACCACACACATTGACAGGGAACCAGATAGTATAACAGTATGGTTGCCAATTAACATACTAGATGGGATTAGATTACAGTAATCGGTAAAAAGGTGTAGTGTTCTACTTTTGCATAATGAGGGACCGCTGGTTTAAGCGCGGACTGGCACCTGTATTTATGCACCTGAAGGTCAAGTTGAGTTGACCATTCAGGTGAAGTTGAGCAATGGAACTTAACAGTGTGGTTAACTTCACTTAAGGTAATGTTCTATATTAATTTTTGACCGTTTACCGTTTCTTTGTTGCCCATTCAGACTGTTCTTTGTTTTGTGACAATGACTTGCTGTTGCATTTTCCAACTAGCAGATGGCAGTATAACCCCAGAGCCCAATGCACCTTAGGAGAAGCATTCAATAGGCAACTAAGATACATTTCATTGGCAATAAATAATAATAATATTACTCAAGTAAAAGTAAAAACTTACACCACAAAAAAGTGACTTAAGTAGCAAAAGCACTGAGTAACTTTCAGTATAAATAATGAAAAAGAGACAGAGAGGGAGCGAGAGCACCCGAGAGAGAGCGAGAGCACCCGAGAGAGAGAGCGAGAGCACCCGAGAGCGAGAGCACCCGAGAGAGAGAGCGAGAGCGAGAGATAGAGAGCGGCCGAGAGACAGAGAGACCAAGAGAGCACCCGAGAGAGAGACTGAGAGAGAAAGGGAGAGAGAGAGACCAATCGAGGAAGAGAGACCGAGAGCAGCCGAGAGACTGAAAGAGAGCGCCCGAGAGGGAGAGTAAGATATAACGTCAACATATGTGCCAACAGTTCCCAGCGGTTATCGCTAAAGGCCAAGTTAATGTACCGAGTAGTGAATTGCTGACATCTCAGTAAAACGTGTTTTTTTCACCTCAAATTTACTGGAGTAAAAGTAGAAAGTAACTTGTGAAAAATGTATTCCAAAAGTTAAAAGTACACAAAAAAGTGTGAAATGTAAATGTAATGCGTTGTAATGTAATGCCCATCTCTGGCCATTGACTGTAGTGTACCGTGGTGGTATCACATTAACAGCGGACCAGAGCTGCAGGTTCCAAGCCATTTATTACAACCACGCGGTAAGAACAGCACGCGCATAACAGCGCCGGACAATACACGTCACATCCGCATAACCCACACCAACATGGAACCAGAACCAGCACATACACACACACGCACGCACATGCACACTCACAGGTGCCCACACACACACACACATCACATCCCCCTCCTTAGCTATTACTCCCCTCTCAAGGAGAAACCAATGATGTTACAGCAAGTAATGAAACATCTTATTATAAACACCGTAACAATATGTGAAATCAACAGTTGTGTATGTAGAGTTGGACAGTCACCGACCTTGTCTCTTGAACAGAACTTACTGACGGACTCTCAGCTACTCCAACTCGTAGTCATGTAGGTGAGCTGGAGCCTTGTGACACGGCCAGCTCTTGTTTCAACACCAGCAGGGTGTCGATTGTGATTATCGTCAATGTCCCTATCAAGTCCAGCATCACTTGAATGTCCATCATCCTCGTTCTGTCCATAATCCACAGTGGGGTCACCACATGCATCATCCTCTTCAATGTAGTTGTCCTGCGGCACCTCATGGTGCCTTCCGGTTCTGTCCAGCCTGAGATGTCGTCGATTCCTCCTGTAGCGAGCTCCAGCCGCTGTCACGACATCGTATGATCGTGGTTCTTCTCTAACACGCTCCACAGTCGCCGGCTTCCAACCATCTGCTGTCTCCATACACACCTTCGCCCCTTTCGTGAATGGTTGGAGCGGAGAAGCCCTTCTGTCATAGATCTGCTTCTGTACCGCTTGACGGGTCTCCAGGGCTTTGCGTACATCGTTTGGAACCGATGGCTGCAGCAACTTCAAGCACACAGGCAGATCTGACCGTAGCACCCGCCCCATTAGTAGCTGAGCAGGTGAGTAGGCGAGGCCAGTGACAGGTGTGTTCCTCAAATGTAAGAGAGCAAGATGTGGGTCAACTCCTGTTTGAGTTGCACTTTTCATCATGTTTTTCACCGACTGGATGGCCCTCTCAGCCATTCCATTTGACTGCGGATAATGTGGGCTGGAATGTGTGACTTTGATGCCCCACTCCGACGCAAACCGGGACACTTCCGCACTGGCAAACGGAACATGGTCAGCTACAAGTTCTTCAGGTATTCCATGGCGAGCAAAAACACCCTTGAGCTTGGCCACCACTGTTCCCGCCGTCTTGTCCACAAGGCGCAAACCTCTGGGTACTTTGAAAAATAATCAACCACCAGAAGGAATGGGCGCCCCTGGATCTCAAATATGTCCGCTGCTACTTTCTGCCATGGTCTTTCTGGAACCGCATGTGGTATTAGTGGCTCTCTTTGATTACTGGGAAGTTTCTCCTGGCAAACCGAGCAAGATTCAACCATGTTATGCACATCTGTGGTAATTCCAGGCCAATACATGATGGTCCTAGCATATGCGAGAGAGCGCTGAATCCCTTGGTGAGCCGCATGAAGCCGGCGAAGTACCTCGGCTCGCATGCTGCCAGGGATGATGATCCGACCATCATACATGACTAGATCATTTTCAATGTGGATGGCATGTCTGATCGGCCAGTATGGCTGGGCAGCAGGCGGGACCTTCTTCTTGTTGTTAGGCCAGCCATTCCTATGTAGTTGTTTTAACGCCTGCATGACTCCATCAGCCTCTGTAACGGATTTCAGCCGCTGCATAGCCTCACTCCCCAGCGGCGGATGGTCAGTGACAGTGTAGACCACCTTCTCTTCGGTCAAGTCACATTCCTCCAGCGGGGCCCCCGGTGGCACAGCTCGCGACAGTGCATCGGCGACC
>OMKY01230791.1:0-11849 GCA_900302395.1 Bregmaceros cantori | reverse complement strand
TAGACTGATAATGTAACTATATTTAGTACACTGATAATGTAACTATCTTTAGTATACTGATAATGTAACTAACCTTTAGCAGACTGATAATGTAACTAACCTTTAGCTGACTGATAATGTAACTAACCTTTAGTATACTGATAATGTAACTATCTTTAGTATACTGATAATGTAACTAACCTTTAGCAGACTGATAATGTAACTAACCTTTAGTAGACTGAAGGTCAGAGGACAACTCGGCACGTGGGGAAGGAGTTGGTGTCATTATTGACAGATCCTAGAAAAGAAGCATACTATTTTACCTCTTAGAGTTCGACATACATTTGAACACATACACTTTCCGGGGGTGAAGCTAGAACATTACCTGTTCTGAGGTTGGTGTCTGTTGCCGGTGTCTCTCTGAATAATACTTCTGGGCCCTTTTTCTGTCCTGGTCGGCCCTGCGCTGCAGTGCATGCTGGGAGGTGTATAAGCTATCCATGAGACCCATGATTATGTCTGTGATGCTTGCGCTCACCATCACAATGTCAGGCCTCTGCTCCGGGTTCACTGTTAGGCACCTAGATGGAGGATAGCAGAATGTTTGTGGTGTGGTGTTGTGGTTAAGGCAACATATTTCTTCATTTGCAACTGCTGCAAAAAATATCTGTCCACCCACTACCCACTTGCACAAGTTGGTTTTTTTCAAAACCAAACCTGCCCACCAACTGCCGAATATGATCTCTCGCCGTGCCGCCCACAAGATCTGTGGTTTATCGACGGGGTCCGCTGGCTCATCTAGATCCATGGTTTATCCACGGGGTCCACTGGTTCATCTGCAATGCTGCTATTGTGATGGTGTGTGACCGTGTGTAACGAGAGTGAAATGCAATCTAGTATATACTGACACAGTGATCGCTTTGATGGTAATAGGGTATGACAGAGTGTTGGTATGACAGTGTTGGTATGACAGAGTGTGGGTATGACAGAATGTGGGTATGACAAAGTGTGGGTATGACAAAGTGTGGGTATGACAGAGTGTGGGTATGATAGAATGAGGGTATGACAGAGTGTGGGTATGACAGAGTGCGGGTATGACAGAGTGTGGGTATGACAGAGTGTGTATTCTCACCATCTGATTGTGCCAGTGACTCTGTCTGAGTACATCCCGTCCTGCACAGGTTCATATGCCCCCTCCACAATCTGAGTGTATGCAGACAACATGACAAGATGTAGCACAGTGGTGCTGAGGTTAGCACTGCAGCCTCACAGCAAGAAGGTCCTTTCAGTGTGGAGATTACATGTTCTCCTAGTGTCTGCATGGGTTTCCCCCACCAACCCACAAAAAGCATCTCCTACCAGCTCCAGTCAGAGACCCTGGCCAAGGCTCAGAATCTGGAGTTTGCCCCAGGTCACTGCCCACCGCTCAGGGATGGGTTAAATGCGGAGGATGAATTTCACCGTGCATGTTTGTATGTGTGACTAAATAAATAATGTTTACCTATTTTTACTGAATGAGGAGAGAATAATAATAATGATTAATATTTGAACTAATAAAATATTTGCATGGGTTGGTGCCAACAAGCATCATTTAGGTCAATGGTGGGCAAACCTTTATCATTCAAGATCACCAAGATCATTGTCACTAAATTGCTGTTGTCAAACGATGAGAAGATCTCTCTCTCTCTCTTCCTCTCTCTCTCTCTCTCTTCCTCTTTTCTCCGTCACAGACACGTACTCTTTCTCTCTCTCTCTCTCTCTCTCTCTCTCTCTCTCTCTCTCTCTCTCTTTTTCTCTCTTACTCTTTTCTCCGTCACGGACACACATTCACTCTCACTCTTTCTCTCTCTTTCTCTCTCTCTCTCCCCCCTCTGTCTCCCTTACTCTTACTATTATTTTCTCTCTCTCTCGGAAAAGTGTGTAATGTACCTTGGTTGCGAGGGAGAGCATGTTGGTGGTGTAGAAGGGAGTTTGTAGAGTGGTCATCTGGTACAGAATACAGCCCAGCGCCCAGACATCTGCCTTCTCTCCATACGGTTCATTTTTTACTATCTCCGGGCTAACCACACAAACACACGTCCATTAGGGAACAGTTCTACAAGAAGACTACAGAATGGTAACCTGGCAAGCCACAACAAATGAGTCAACCTCGCCGCGCATAGGACTAGAACGGTCATGAGTTCTGGATTAAGCAGGCTCGAAAAAATAAGTATCAATCAAATAAAGTTACTAAATCCCAGAGCAGCAGATATGAGCAGAGCAGCCATAAAAATTACTAAAGTAAAGGTATTGGTACCTCAACAAAATATTACTCAAGTATAAGTAAAAAAGTAATCCACAAAATGTACTCAAGTAAAAGTGGAAAGTAACTTATGAGTAGGTCTTACAAGCAGGGCTTTGAACCAATATTTTTTCCCAAGCGTTTCGTTCCGAACAGAAACAGAATTATAGCGTTTCCGGTTATGTGTTCCACCAATATATTGACGTTCATGAACCGGTTAGAACAAAAAAATATTGTTCCCGGAACGGTTAATTTCGTTCCTGTCTGCTGTTTAATGCTATGTAAAATTTGTTGTGGCGAACCCAAAGCGACTCGCTACAGAGGCCCGCTGGTAGCGCTCTACAGCCGAGGTCTCTTTGCGTGTCGGAGCGAACCCACAACAACACGCTGCAGAGAGTCCCGCAACGATTCCGACTTCACTGCTGCATCGTAGATTATTATAAATACTCTTGCCTTATTTCTGAAGTTATCCCAGTAAGTAACGTTTCCGGTTTTGTTTCTGTTCCCTGGAAAATTCTAAAAGTTCCTGGTTTTCGTTTTCGTTCCTTGAACCGGTTCAAAGCCCTCGTCTTGATTCAAACAACGCCTGCCTTAACTGGCCGCTGATTATACCGCCCAAATTTGGTTGACCATCTGATTCATCTGCCTGGTTGGTTCAGACCGGACCGTCCCGTCGCGAGCGATGCGTGGACGATTCATTGGTTCTGGCTGTTTGCAAGTGTGGACAACCTACCAGGAGTAGAGAATGGTTCCTACCACTGACGTCAGCTTGCTGTTCTCCTGCTTCTGTTTGGCCAGGCCAAAGTCAGCTAGGAGGAAGTATAAAAATAATACAGACTAGATATCCACACATACACACAAGAGATGCAACAACATATTTTTTCATTTGCAACTGGTGCACAAAATATCTGTCCACCCACTACCCACTTGCACAATTTTTTTTTTTTTTCAAAACCAAACCTGCCCACCATCTGCCGAATATTATGGAATATCAAGTCATTTGTTTCAGCGCTTCAACGGCAATCCAAACTTTAAAATATGATCTCTCGCCGTGTCACCCACAAGATCTATGGTTTTTCCATGGGGTCCGCTGGTTCATCTAGATCCATGGTTTATCCACTAGGTCCACTGGTTCATCAGCAATGCTGCTGTTGTGGTGGTTTGTGACCGTGTGAGACGAGGGCGAAATGCAATCTAGTATATACACACAGTGATGGCTTCAATGGTAATAGGCTGTAAAGTTGATTACAGTAAACCAACCAGCTGCTTATATACACTGTCCTGGGCACAGACGTTCTCAGTCAGGGTGTTCACTTTCCCCTAGCTTGCTATGCTCCTGTTGCATGCTGGGAACTCCACCCGCCTTGTTCAAAAGTGATTGGATAGGAAAGCTCACGTGCTTTCCTATCCAATCACATGTTTTGTATGATTCTAATGCAGCAACTTCTGGTTCTTTTCACACTTGCTACACGTGCGCACAGTGATATGTCACAATATTATGGTTTTGGTGGTGTGAGCTTCACAGCTATTTAGACAGAGGCTTTGTCTACACAGAAACAGAGAATGTAACTCATCAAATGAAATTCTGGAAAAGCACAAAGGTTTGTGTGGTGTGCGCATCCTTACTGATGGTGACTCGGTCATGGTCGCCCAGCATCACGTTGTTTGGAGTGAGGTCACGATGAACAATGCGCTTTTCCTTGTGCAGGTATCTCAACGCCAGGCATATCTGGACGGGACAACCACATACAGTATCCTCAACACTAACACGACCTTGAAAGGCATATCTGGAGGAGACAAACACATGGATCTCTCTCTTTCTCTCTAGGTCGTCCTCAGACGAGCCTTCCATTGTAGCCTCCAGTCATCCTGATCCTCCATACATTTGGCCAGTTCGTTGGTGCTATGGACTCCCGCGTCCTTCTTGAGCATGTCCACGAATGTTAAGGTGGGGCGTCCTCTGGACCGGTGCCCACATGGATCCTCAACACTAAAACCACCTTGGAAGGCATATCTGGAAGGGACAACCACATGGATCCTCAACACTAAAACCCCCTTTCATCTCGGCAGAAGTGAATGTACGGCGTACACTCGCATACCACGGCCACTCACGAAGCATACCCCTGAGAAGGGAGTCGGGGATAGGGAGTGATTTCGGACACAGCTATAAGAGGCACCGCCTTTTTCCAGGCGTCAGTGTTCAACATCAATGCTTGTGAGTATTGTGAAATAGGATGGTCTGCCCACTTTGTACCTGAACAAAAATGTTCCACACTCTCTGCTCACTGAGCCGCTGCTGCTTCTCAGTCAGTGCGCTGAAGAGGTCAGCCAAGGTCATCCCTTCTATCAACTCCATGACGATATACAACCTGTCCCCTGTATGGAGAAATATATTTATTTAGTTATTTCTTCATTTTCTCATTCTATTGACAGTGTTACTGTGAAAGTGTGATGAGAGAGCGGGCGCGGGCCTACATGCAGTATATGACGGTGAGGGAAAACAACCTCATTGTGCTGCGTGTGCTGTGATCTAAGCCACAGCACCAATACTAGGTATGGGGCTTGCTTCCTTACCTTCTACAAATGTCTTGTAGTATTTCACAATGTTTGGATGCGTCATCTGCAAAACAATCAAACCAAAGAGTATGGCAAGATTAATCATATAGACCAGTGGTTCTCAAACTTTTCATACCAAGTACCACCTGAGAATGTATTTAGCGGTCCAAGTACCACCAAGTTGTCGCATCAGACGGCGGTTTCTTTTCCTCGACCTAGTTTCCCCAACAATGTTGGATTTGTTTGCCACGCGTTGAAGAAAGATGTGCACGAGTGGACACGCAAATGTGTGCGCGAAGATTTGCAACTAACACGTTGCATTTTAACTTGTTTTATGTCACTCTCCCATGTTTAAAGTACGTACCACTGGTGGTACTTGTTTTGGCGCAAGCACCATTTTCTCGTTTTTTTGACAACGTGTGTGTTAACTGTGGACGGCACCGTAAGGGGAAGTGATCTCACGGTGCTGTGTGTGCTGTGATCCAATCCCCAGCAACAAGACTATGGGTGTTTTTTAACCTTTTATTTTGAATAAACAGATTCACACACATTCTGTTACGCATGTTTTTGTACCAACTTTCGTACCATGCATGTCAATGTTCACCTGCTCTCTGATGATGGTAAGTTCAGCAACAATCTTCTCCACGTTGTTGTCCCGAGAGCGCTTGTCCTTACCAAATACAGCATTGTGCAGGTTCACCTCCTTCAGAGCAAGGAGATTTTGACCACACTGCTTACGTACCTGAACACACACAGAAATTACAAACAACCAATACTATACATACTACCAAAACAACTTTCTCATTTAAACAAGGTGCTATTTTTTACTTCTTGCATCAAACAAGTTACACTAGAAATATGTGATTGGAATATTTTTTCATCTGCATCCAACCATATTCAAATTTCTCTATACAGTGATTGAATCAACTGGCTCTACAGCCATTTACCATAGGCAGTCGACTGCTTATATAGTCCCTGGTCCCACAGTTTTCTATGTCCGCTATTCATATCGCAGCCCCCGTTGCCCCCTTTGCATGCTGGGAACTCCCATCTCTGACATGATCTGCTTTCTAATCTATTGTAATGCGTTGTGTGTGAATTTTTGTCCCACAGTGATTTGTGAATCGTGACTCGTCCAAATTTAATGAGGATATCATTTTTCCACCCGTCACCTGTCCAATCCCTGGGGTCCATGCACATTTCGTGAACAACAGGCACACACACACACAAGCATACACTTAGATTTGGAAACTGTCATTCTTAGAATAACATCCACACAGCTGCTTCAAATAGTATAGTTTGGGTGGATACGATCAAATGACAAGAACAGACACATACCTTGAACACGCTGCCAAAAGCACCGGTGCCGAGGTGGTCCAGCACAGCGTAGCCACTGATCACTCTGATGGGTGGACAGTTCTGATTGGACGACTCTACGCCTTCCTTTAGAACTTGCAACTCCTGCTCCTGTATGCCACAGCCAATCACATGAGCCGTTTGGGGTGTGGCTTTGGAGCAAATATTGCATTGATCCAGTCACCGAGCCCAACCCCTGATGTCCCTACATCGCTACTACCACCTGCCCACTCATAACATCAGCAGGAAATCAAACCAGTTCTGCAAGAAAAAGACCAGGTTCTACGGTCAAATAAAGTGATGCCAAATCAGCCTAACAAAACTCTGCCACCAAGTATTAGAGGAAGGTAAAAGAAGTAAGAGACAGGCAGCCCAAATGATGGTGTGACGACATCTATGAATCGCCAGAAGTCTATCAACCATCTCTAAACATAACAACACCGGATTGGAGCGCCTGGAGAATGACGGGGTTTATGTTTGTGTACATTCTGCTACAAGCGAAGATGGTAAAAAATGATGATGAAGCAGTTCCAATAATTCAAACATGTTTGGATGCATCCATGCCATACCATCCATACTTTATTTATTAGGGGGACAGAACCATTAACTAGACTCAATTTGGTTTTGACAAAAAAAAAAAAAACAGTTGTCTTTTTTGGCCAGTACTGAGAGAAATAAAAGACCATTACAACTTCAACTTTTCATGAAAGGCACAGCCATATTTGACTAGCCACAGTTTCCTTTCCAAGGTTTCCTGTTCATTTGCACTTTAAAGGGTGACTGAATACATTAGCAGTAAATACATATAAAGATCTTCTCACAGTGTAGAGTGACACGGCGGCTTGCAGCGATTGGTAGGCGTCCAGGTCTCGGACGTAATGTCCTACGTTGATAAACATCTCAAAGAGCGTGGTGGGAAACAGTCTGGAACAGAACATGAAACCTGACTCCAAGACAAACACAAGCACAGCTCTCATATAATATAATAATATAACGTATGTCGCCCCCTTAGGTGTAAAATAATACAACTTGAAAATTCACATCAGATCACAGCATTTGGACCAGTAACAAATACAAATGTAATTTCTGGAAGGCCATGATAGTTTAGAAGCTTGCTGCCCTTCATTCATTCCTAGTTGATCCAGGTGCACCCCTCAGCTGATTAATTCTCTCCCTTAGCGATTGGCCGGACTGCCTCGGCATGCCCTATAAATTCTACCCGCTCCTAAACCGTGTACTGCTTGTTTTGCTACCCACCACCTTCCCCTGCTCCACCTAACCAAGATAGAAAAAGTGTTCTGTATAATGTGACATGTTCTCTTGTCACGTCGCTTGGCTCTGTTCATGGGGGTTATCTATCCCCTAAATCCCCTAGACTACTGCTGCCTTCTCACCCTGCATGCTAAGGTGTAAATTCTCTATACTACTGCTGCTCCCTGAATTAGTGTTTTTCCATGGTACCCAAGATAATTCTAAGCCTCTATGCCACATGATATTACATAAACAAGCTTGCCTATGCAATGGTCGCATTGTTTGTGCCTATGTGTGTTCATTAAGCTGAACCCGCGGAGTTTGTGGAGTCTGGGGATGACCTGCGGATCGGGCAGATGATGGTTGTGCATGAAAAAAATCTCTAGTGTGCATGTGTACACATTTCTTACCTCCTGAAAAGTCCTCTGTTCCTCTCCACGCTGAAGATGAATCTCAGCATTCGAAATGCATAGCACTACAAGAAGGACAGATCATTACCATGGGTCCACACATAGTCATTACCATGGGTCCACACATAGTCATTACCATGGGTCCACACATAGTCATTACCATGGGTCCACACATAGTCATTACCATGGGTCCACACATAGTCATTACCATGGGTCCACACATAGTCATTACCATGGGTCCACACATAGTCATTACCATGGGTCCACACATAGTCATTACCATGGGTCCACACATAGTCATTACCATGGGTCCACACATAGTCATTACCATGGGTCCACACATATTCATTACCGTGGGTCCACACATAGTCATTACCATGGGTCCACACGTAGTCATTAACCTGGACCAGTGTGTATCCTAGCTGAAGTTAACCTGGACCAGTGTGTATCCTACCTGAAGATAACCTGGACCAGTGTGTATCCTACCTGAAGTTAACCTGGACCAGTGTGTATCCTACCTGGAGTGAAGCTGGACCAGTGTGTATCTTACCTGGAGTGAAGCTGGACCAGTGTGTATCTTACCTGGAGTGAAGCTGCGCTTGCTGAAGTTCCTTGAGGCAGGATCAATTGAGCAACCACATAGATGCCATTTTCCTGTAAGAGAAGACTGCTAATATGGTTTACCATTTTCAAATATTCTGTACATATAACTAAACCTAACAGCTTATGAAAACGTATATAAAAATTATAAATTACTATTATCTATGTCTATGTCTTTCTAACTAGTCCTGTCTTTGGTAGACATCACTGGCACTAAAACAGTTAACAACAGGAGTGACCAAGATGAGATAAAGTTGAGATCAAAGGGCCCCCTGAGGAAGTCAAATATCAACAAATTGTTTAGTGCATGCCAGTCATGGTCCATAGCAACACAGTTTACAAACAGATGCAAACCTCGTTCAGACTTGAACGAGCCTGGTCCATAAGGGCTTGGTGGTGTGATATTGGCCTTTTCAGACTTGAGTATGTATTATTAGGGTTGCTATCATGGGTTTGGCCTCATATTCTTTTTGTCGTTTTCTTATCTTCCATGTGTTCAGGGACAGTAAAACCATTCTCGGACAAGGACGAGATTACTTGAATGAGCAAAGATAGAAGATTTTTTTTGCGTGTTATCTTTGATAGTCAAGCACACATTTTTTTACTGCCTCTCATCATGTTCCATACACCAAATGGAAGATAGTGGACCTCAACTACAAAGACAAAGGCAGTCTCTAGCATGGTATCTTCTTGAATTATAACATTTAGAACCACCAGTGAGCTCTTTTGGCCAACACTACTCTATGTACTGTATCTCACAAATTCTACATACTACAAACGGAGATACTGCCCAGGGGCGCTACCATGAATTCTGGGTGCCCTGAAAAAATATCATAATGGTCCCCATCACAAAAAGGCCACAAGATTAACAGTGCTACTTCTACTGGGAGAATGACAATAGTTAAGAATTGACTGCACACTAGATGACTGATATACTGCTTTCTGCTTTTCTCTAAAATAAATGAAATAAAAATGAAACGTCTCCCTCTTCTTCCTGCCCAGGCACATAATGCTTATGATTTAAAATTAAAATAGACACCACCACAGTAGATTTAATGCAGACAAAGGGCCCCCTTGTTTAGTTAGTTTAATTAATAATTATTTTGAATAAAATATTAATTGTGACTTGATAAAACTACGGCTACATAGTAGAAAGATTAATATATACCATTGCTATGAGTAGGCTAGTATGGGGTATGGTCCATGAAAAGTATATAAGCCCATATAGTAATGATGAACACATATTTACACATGTAATGCACCGGTCGAGCAATGCTCTTCTTGACACGCTACTTTGTTAGGTAAAGGTCAGTTGAAGTAACTTGTGTGCAACCGGGCACAGGTGGGCGTTTGTGTCTGTGCAGATGTGAGGGTCGGGCGGTGAGCCTTTGATGACTGTCATCAGGCTAAAATGCTGGTCGCTGCCTCATTGAAAGTGCCATTTAGAAGATATTTCAATTCACTGCACTCTGTTTCTCACTCACGTTGTAACCACTAAAGGCCAAAGAGCTTTATCAGTTCTCTCTTACCTGAACAAAGTTGTAAGCATTGGAATCGTCCAAAACAAGCTCTGTTAGAGCTGCGCAGCAAGCTGAGAAAATGGAAATCAAATGATGAATAAATACAATATATAAAATATGAATGCAATCCTATATTTGTCATGAGCTCCCGCTTTCCCTCTGCACCTGCCCAGTCTACACTCCTGCCATCTGCATGTGTCCCGCCCCCACCAGCTGATCACCTCCCCTGCTACTTTAGCCAGCCCCTGTTCCTTGTCAAATAATCCCGAGTCCCGTATCTGTTCTGGTCCTTGACAATATTATTGTCATTTATATGCTGGAACATCGTTTTTTGATTGGCAAATTGTGCATTAAAATCACATATCTCCACAGTTGAGTGCTGTTTCCAACCTTTATTTGTTGATATGCGTTTGTGGAAGAAGAAATAATTGTTGCCTGAAGTGCCCGGCACTGGCCTTGTTATGTAGATCAATATTCAGCCAGCACAAGCATCGACAAAATCCCCTTACTATATTGTTGGATTTGATGCATAGCTATATTTGATGTACAAATATGAGCGGTACATCAATTGTGATGCATCAGATCATTCACCATCATCATGCCACAATCATTCAAACAAAAAAGTATTTGTAAATGAGTATGGAGCGGAACCTCTTTTACAGGAAAGCACACCGGCTTCACATTACATTTACAGAGGACCATTTTGCACCGAAATCCTGAATTGAAGAAATCAGTGGAATCATGTGAATGTAGGCTATGTGGCTGTCTCACCCATGAGGAGCAGAAGACGCCTTCCACTGACTCATTCCAAAGCAACATTCTTGTGAGTCATACAGCCACCAATTCTGATGGTATTTGGTGCTGCAGCACGCTAGCCTGGCTAGCCAGACCAAAACGAATCGTCCATTGCTCCAATGTGCGTTTGTGTGGAGTCCATCCAATCAAAAATCTGATCCTCGGCTTTGTTTCCACCGACTAATCAGAGCCGCGTTGAGGCAGGCTCCCTGCGCAACCAGATGCTTCCTACTCCGTGACTTGTCCCGCCTACTGTGCTGTGATTGGATAACTTCATTTTTAAAAATAAATAATGCTCCTCCCCCGACCACACACCTTTCCGATCCCATCAACTCCAGACCCAAATGCACGTTGGAGCGATGCGTGGACAATATGACTATGGTGGGAGTAGCTAGCACACAGTACCCATACAGTATGGGACGAGCCAGAACATTGCAAACTGGTGATTGTTCATCCTTATCGTCGTTTGATGCATATCATCAAATAAAATAAGTGTGAGGAAAAATGTCCATCAAAACTCTGTCAGGATAACACTCCAGCCTCAGCTAAGAAGATTCCTTGTACCAGTTGAAAGGCAAAGGTCTACTGATCCAAACTGTTCTCTTCAAATCTGTACAGAATTGACTCCCCATCACTTACCGGACAGAATACAAGATTTCACCTCCCACTGCATACACGGCAACCGTTACGGTTACGGTACGTAACCATGGTTCTCTGAGTGAAGAGACTATCTCTCCACCCAGTTACATATTCCATATGTACGGGAACTGACCCCACTCGGGTCAGGTGACGTGGATAATTTCTTTAAGACACACCACCTGTGGAGGTGGCCTGATGAGGCTATAAAAGGCACCTGGGTGCCCTGCCTCACCGATTAAATTTTGATGCAACGAATCCCCAAGCGGAATTGTGCTGGAGAGATAGTCTCTTCACTCCCAGAACCATGGTTACGTACCGTAACCTAACGTTCTCTATCGTATCAGAGACTATCTCTCCACCCAGTTACATATTCCATATGTACGGGACCCTTTAAGACACACCGCGATGGGGATCGAGCAGGGTGCAATTCGAATGAGACGTCACCACCGGTGCTCAAACAAA
>OMKY01230790.1:0-19860 GCA_900302395.1 Bregmaceros cantori | reverse complement strand
ATACTGGGAGGGTAATGGAAATGCCACAGAAAACAGTGATTAAGGCAGTGCAGGTGTGTGTGTGTGTGCGTGTGTGTGTGAGAGAGAGAGAGAGAGATACAGTGTGTCTGCGTGTGTGTGTGTGGGGGGGGAGAGAAACAGTGAGAGATAGAGTGTGTGTGTGTGAGAGAGAGAGCGAGAGAGTGAGGGATAGAGCGCGCGTGTGTGTGTGCGTGAGACCGTGAGAGAGAGAAATATAGAGAGAGAGATAGTGTGTGTGTGTGTGTGTGTGAGAGAGACAGCGTGAGAGAGCGAGAGTGTGTGGGTGTGTGTGTGTGTGTGTGAAAGACGAGAGAGCGTTCGAGGTGTAATGGCAGCTAGATATGACAATACTATCTAGATCACTTAACCTTACTAGATCATTAACCCATATCATTGTGGAAAACAATGATGGACCAAAACCTCAGCTATTATATAAATTGAAGGAATTCATTTTTGGTTGAACGAGCTTTGAAGAAATATCAACTCAAATGCACTCTGTAGGCTTCAATCATTTTTTTCTAAAACAAAAAAATGACGCGAATGATGATGATGATAATAATAATTATAATAATGACTAATTATTAATTCATTATTCAAAACCAATGTGTGCATGCATGCATGCGTGTGCGCGTACAGAGACATCGATCGCGTTCGCCCGAATATAAAGACAAGGGAAATCAGCGATATAGAAAGAGGTAGATAGAAACATGGTTATGGTATAGAAGCAAAGACTGTTTCTCACGTGGGACAAGTATTGATTTGCATCATATTTCAGTTATTTATTAATAACTCGAGAAAAAAGACGTTTTTTTAACCTTTCGTAACACTTTAGATGGATTCTGTTAGGTGAGGAGGATCATGGAACAAATGTCACTAAAGAGTAACACGTGCATGTAACTGAGATGCTACTGAAAAACACACATTTTTATTTCTGTTGCTCAAGAAGTCAACTGATGGGAACCAAGTAATTACACAATAGGGCTGCTGCACGGTGACGTCGCGGCTTGGCGGCGGCAGACATTTCGGGGGTATCACGTACAGTGCAGTAACTGCAGTATGCATATACGGTTATACACGAAGGACGCAGTGAGGCTCCCACCTGCTGGCGATTGATAGCATATTATAATGGATACATCAATGATACAAAAATACTTTTAAACTGATATCCCTGCTTGTTCTTCTGACATCGATGCTACCGCCAAAATGTCTGCCACCCCCAAGCCATGATGTCACCATGCAACAACACAATTACTACCTGTCAAAGGAGGCAACTACTTGTCGAACACAGAAATTGCATCCATTACAACGCTTATTCAGTTATATACACAGCCTGTTAGGAAAGGATCACACATTTCATTTCACGGCATTATATCGCTGTAATTACCATGTAATTACATGTTAGGGCAGACTACCTAGACTATTTATAATGGATCATTTATAAATAACACTGCAAACAAACTAAGCAAACACTAGCCTGGCGAGCCAGAACATTGGGTCTGGTAAAACCAGGGTCGAAAAACGTGTCCAAAAAAAGTGTCAATCAAATTGTGTTATCCAGTCACAGTGCAGTAGGTGGGACAATTGGCGTGGAGGTGAGAGAACCCAAACTCCGCCCACGTCTCGATTTGAATAATTCGATTGGTCAGCCCGTATACGGGTAACGTCTGCCCGATTTGCCCAGACCCATTGTACCATCTAGCAGCGTGCCATGGGTGGACGATTAATTGGTTCTGGCTCGCCAGGCTAAACAAAAACACTGGCTAGACACATATTTTGCATATCTTTTGCACATCTTCATTCAGTAAAAACATTGTTCGCATGGTCACATGACCTGGGAAGTCGTACAGTTGCGTTTTAAGGTCGCAACTATTTGCTGGTGTTTATTTGAATAATCAAGGAGATCAATGTTTGGCAAAGTGTAAGTAAAATACAGTTTTGTCGACATTGGGAAACTGTGGTAATGTGCATGCATGACATAATTCACCAGGAACAATCTTCAGAATTGATGACATCAACCAATTCTTAAATCTGGAGAAAGCCAACAGTACTGTATGGCTCAAAGGACCGAAAAATGTTCTATACATTTCCTCCATGTCTCCTGGGCGTACAAATGCAAATGTTATCTGATTTGTGGCCCTAGCCCATCTCAGGGGAGTGGGGGTGGGGGTGCATTGATCAACTTTAGAAAATACTTTCCTTGAAAAGCCTGCATGACACATTTATTAGATTATAGATTTTGGAGTATACTTGGGCGCTATTGTAGCATACATTCTCCATTGGTTATCACTGTGGTCTGTTTACTAACCTGTTGGTAGCTCTCCAATACAAATAGTAAACAACACGTAACGTAAACATACCGAAACGTAAACACTGTAAAACCTTAGCCTGGCGAGCCAGAACCAACGCATCGTCCACACATCGCACATCGCTAGATGCTTGCTTTGGGTCTGATAAAACCAGGGTCGGAAAATGTAAAAAAAACATGTCAATCAAATCGTGTTATCCAGTCACAGCGCAGTAGGTGGGTCAAACGGTGTGGAGGCGTGACAACCAAACTCTGCACAAGTCTCGCGTAGCCTGTCCAATCCCCCCCTCCCCCCATGTCGTTGCTGATTGGTCGAATGAATCTGTATCGACGGCGAGCCTGATTTTCCCAGACCCAATGCAAGCATCTAGCGATGTGTGATGCGTGCTTTTGGTTCTGGCTCGCCAGGCTCGTCAAATGTAAACACCGGCTAAGGCTCCGTGTCCATTTCGGGTCGACGCTGCTTTCCGGACCCAGCCTTTTTCACGCTGCCGTTCTTGAGCGCAGCGCCACCTTCCTCGGAGGCGGGTGGCGCGGCGTTGGCACGTGGGCGAAAGTGTTTCCGTGTTCCGACCAGCGACGGGTTGTTGACCAGGGTGACCAGCAACCGCCAGCGAGAGCGAGCACGCTGTGCCGCAGACACCTGTCGCCTTGTCTTTTTTGCCGGACAGACCAGCTGGAGACCTACAGGCACACACGCACACAATTCCAAAAAGATGCTTTAATGAAAAAGATACGGAGAGAAAGAGGTGAACTGATGGCACCAAGTAATTACAAAATAGGGTTGCTGCACGGTGACGTCACTGTTTGGCAGCGGCAGACATTTTGGGGGTAGCACGTTCCGTGCAGTATATGTATATGGTTATACACAAAGGATGCAGTAAGGCTGCCATCTGCTGGCAGTTCATAGCATATTATGGATACATCAATAATAATAAAATACTTTTAAACGGACAATGTTATGCAAATATCACTCCCTGCCTTGTTCTTCTGACATCGATGCTACCTCCAAAATGTCTGCCACCCCCAAGCCATGATGTCACCGTGCAACAGCCCTATTAATACCTGCCAAAGGAGGCAACTACTTCTCGAACACAGAAATTGCATCCATTAGAAGGCTTATTCAGTTATACACACAGGCTGGTAGGAAAGGATCACACATTTCATTTCATGTTATTATTTCAATGTAATTAACATGTAATTACACGTTAGAGCAGACTACCTAGACTATTTATAATGGATCATTTTAAATAACACTGCAAACAAACCAAACACAAACCCGCCGAGCCAGAACCGACGAATCATCCGCGCATCGCACGCTGAGATGTATAGTTATAGTTTTATAGCGCCAAACTGACAAAAACTAGACATGTTCTAATTCATCCATCGTGGACAGTAGAGTTGTTAACAGAACTCCTTTAATGGAGGATGAGGAAGAAGAAAGAAAGAAAGAGCTAATTGAGAAAAAGTCTGAAAAAATACCAACACATTTGTAAACATTTAACTTATATATACATTTAGTTAAACCAAAGCTGATTTAAGGTTGTCAATATGAAAACTCCTTTAATGGAGGAAAATACCTTAACTTTCGTATCAAACTACAGCCAAGACAGATATAGATAGATAAATAAATAGGGTGGATTGTCCTAATGTGGGCACTTTTTTGCAGCTTCCTAATGTGGGACAGTCAGTTGCCTAAGGTGGAACAGTGAAATGTAGTGTTGAACTGTTGAACTTAATGTTAGACACGTACACACCATAGTTTGCTTTTGCCATAGTTTCCGTGACGTTCATTAGTTTAGGGAGGAGCCAGAGCCGCTGGTGCTTAGATGTCCCACGTTAGGCAGTGGCCCACTTCAGGACAATCCACCCTATTTATTTATCTATATATATATCTGTCTTGGCTGTAGTTTGATACAAAAGTTAAGGCATTTTCCTCCATTAAAGGAGTTTTCATATTGACAACCTTAAATCGGCTTTAGTTTAACTAAATGTATACAAGTTAAATGTTTACAAATTTGTTGGTATTTTTTCTGACTTTTTCTCAATTAGCTCTTTCTTTCTTTCTTTTCTTTCTCTTTCTTCTTCCTCATCCTCCATTAAAGGAGTTCTGTTAACAACTATACTGTCCACGATGGATGGCTTAGAACATGTCTAGTTTTTGACATTAGTGGACCCCCCCACCCCTGGCCTTCAGGAGCGCCCCCGCAGCCCCCACCCAACCAATCTTAGGCATAATGTACGTGGTTTGTGTGCAACAAAGTGGTTTTGGCGTGAGGCAAACCTCCTGGGTGCTGCTACGGGCAATGATAATAATAGACAGCTATTGTTGTCTAATCTGTTGGCACATGCTGCAGAATAGACCGACTCCCATTAGCATCCAACTCAGCCACAGCCCTCCCTCTATTCTCCCCAGGGAGGGAGGAAGACAATCACAAACACACAATTTGAGGCAGCCAGCCAGTCCCAATGTCTCTTCACTCTGTGGCATCATTAGAGCCCCCACCACATCGCTACTATATAGCTATATAGTCGAAGTCATGATATTGTTTTGCAATAGATACGATCAGGGCTCTGAACCGGTTCAAGGAACGAAAATGAAAAACGAAAACGAACAGAATTTTACAGAATTTTATGAGGAGCAGAAACGGAAACGGAAAAAAATATTTCCGGAACAGAAACGGAACATTATGAAATCCACAAAACCGGTTCAAAACTTTTTTTCCCGTTCTCTATATATTTTTACATATCCTATGTCTGGGAGACTATTTCCGGTTGTTCATCCATCCAACTTTCCCTGTCAGGTATCAAGCCCCATGCATCTGGGGCTCCATCTTGTGGACCGACAAGGAAGCGAATATAATGGTGTTTTAAACCCAGTTGTCAAGTTAATACAGTTGCACTGAAGTTAAAAAGGTCCACCAAATATATTTTGTATAAACTATAACTAAACTTAACATTGCACAATATATGTAACTTTAAGAACGAACAAAATCTTAGCGTTCTGAACCGGTTCAGGACCGATATTTCGTTGGCAGAACGGTTCAGAGAACAAAAACATTAAACATAGGCCTGCCTGAACCGTTCGGAATGGAACGTTTTGAAAATAATTTCGTTTTCAAGCCCTGCATACGATGCATTCTTGATATGTCACAGCATGCAGATGGATGTTTGCAATCAGGCTGTTGCGCTGTGACGTCACAACTTAAGGGCGACAGACATTTTGGTGGTATCAAATTAAAAATAAATGCATGTAGGGTGGATTGCCCTAATGTGCGCCCTTTTTTGCAGCTTCCTAATGTGGGGCAGTCAGTTGCCTAAGGTGGAACAGTGAAATGTAGTAGTAAACAGTTACTGTTTACTACTGCATACTTCTACGATGTAACTCAATGTTAGAGACATTACCATAGTTTGCTTTTACTTTTCACTGACACTCATTAGTTTAGCTAGGAGCCAGAGCCAGTGGAGCTTAGGTGTCCCACATTAGGCAGTGACCTACTTTAGGACAACTGGGATAACTAGGAAAACATTGCCGGACATATCAAATAATTAGCTTGAGTCGATGTGATTGGACTGATAAAAAACAAAAACGGAAAATGTAAATTGAGACAAACCTTCCTCGACGTCCCGGGGTTTAGACATGGAGAGTAGCGAGGGAGTCCCATCCCCAGCATGCAACAGGGCACCACAGAACGCTTTCATCACTGGGTGACCTTGGCTGACCTCCAGCTTCAAGTAGTGGGCGTAGCACCGGTACGCTGAGGACACACACACACACAATCAGATCAAAGATATCCCTTTAACAGTCGGCGTCCAGAGGGAAGCGCTCAAGTCTCGACCTCTGCTCTCGCACAGCGGAACTGATCTCTACCGGCGACCACTAGCCTGGCGAGCCAGAATCAACACATCGTCCACGCATCGCACGTCGCTAGACGATGCATTGGTCCACGCCACATGAGAGGTGCACTCAGTTGCACAGATACGCTTGGCATTGCCATCTTTTTTTTACTCAGTAACACTTGTGATATAAATATAGCGTACTATGTTATTTGAAGGAAATCTTACTCCAGTACAAGTAAATTTCTACTTTTTAAAAATGACTCAAAAAGCTATTTGTGCTATTTGTGTGACAAATTCAGCCACTTCCGTCCACTACGATGACTTTACACAGGCAGCTGTACCGACACTGAGAAGTGTGTTTCAGACAGCGGGACAAAAAGCCTCCTGTTTTAGGCGCGTTTGGAATTACTAGTAGAAGCAGCCAGCCTACTGGTCCAGAAGAACATGTGACCACTCTGTGAGTAACTTCAAGTCAGATTTTGACTGTATTTCATCAATATTTATACAAAATGGTGAACCGACATCTAGTGGTCGGCTTTTGAACTGGTGTGTGTTTTGTGTGTTTTGTGTCCTCCTACCTCGGTCCACTACCAGATTTTACATAGGCAACATTCAGGCACCAACAGAAGGGCGGGACAAAATGACTCCGCCCAGTGTTTTGCACGTAAATCCGTCTATTCCTTTAAGAATGTGGAGATGGGTCTCACCAGGATCAAAGGTCTCGGCGTTGCGGTTGAGAAGGCTCATGTCCATGCGGCCCAAATGGATGATGTTGAACAGAGCGCTGACGACCACGCGCCACACGCCCAGGACGACGCCCACCAGGACGTTGACAGGGAACAACAGGTAGGTGATCAGGAACAGGCTTCCTCTGGTGGGCAGATAGAGAACAGTGGGTGTTTTTTTGACAAAGACTCAGCAACACTTCAACACGTATTACCACAATTATGAGTATGTTCGCAGGTTGGATTGACAACATGTGATATATAAAAAAAGTTTAGTATTTATAACGCACTTTTCTACCACTTAGTGGCACTCAAAGCGCTTTACAGTGACAACCCTCCAGTCATTGGAATGGCCGCTCTACCAACCGAGCTACAGCCATCCATATAAAGCATAACATAACTGAGAAGGGTCAAGATTCACCATTTTTTTTATTTTTCCCAAGGGAAATTTGGACAGGAACTGCACCTCTAAAATATTTTTGGGTTCAACTGATGCTTTCATTGCATTGGGCATATCCCTTTAGTAGTCAACACATGACTGGCTGCCTACACCTAGTTTGTTGAATGGCACCAAGCATGGCATTTTTACATGGCAAACCGCTGACATCATGCTAACCACCAACTGATTTTAACACCAATTTAACATTTGGAAATACTACTGACATTTAAAAAAAAAAAGTTCATGTCTAGAATGCATGGCACTTATGACCACGATTTTGGGACTCTGGAATCATTTAACCTGGCAAACCAAACAAAACGAATCATCCACGCATCGCTCAAATGCGCGTTTGGGTCTGGAGTCCATGGGATAGAAAAGGGGTGTGGCGTGTGGTGGGGGAGAGGAGCATTATTAAAAAAATGTAAAATTATCCAATCACAGCACAGTAGGCGTGACAAGTGATGAAGTAGGAAGTGTCTCGTTTCGGAGAGAGCCCGCCTCAATGCGGCTCTGATTGGTCGGTAGAAATGGAGCCGAGGATCAGATTTTTTTGATTCGATGGACTCCAGACCGAAACGCACGTTCGAATGAAACATGGACGATTGGTTTGATTTGGCTTTCCACGGTAATCCGCACTCATTCCTCAGTACAGCGATGACCCACCTCTTGTCCAGATCTTGTGTTCCAGCGATTTTCTTGATGAAACAGAACCGGGCCAGGATGTGTTGGATCAGAACTACTACCACCAGCAGCAGCCAGAAGGGCCTACACAACACAGAGAGCAGATGACACAGAGCAGCATGATACACCCATAGTTTGACAAAACCACAACACTAGCCTGGAGAGCCAGAACCAATGCATCATCCACGCATCACACATCGCTAGACACTTGCATTGGGTCTGGGAAAATCAGGCATGCCGTTGGTACAGATTAAATCGACCAATCATCGCGGACGTGGGGGTAGTTTGTACGGGCTACGCAAGATGTGGCGGAGTTTGGTTGTCACGCCTCCACGCCGCTTGTCCCACCTACTGCCCTGTTGCTGGATAACACAATTTGATTGACACGTTTTTTTTACGTTTTTCAACCCCGGTTTTACCAGACCCAGTGCAAGCATCTAGTGATATGCGCTGCATGGACGATGCATTGGTTCTGGCTCACCAGGCCAGAGAGATAGAGACTGAAAGAGAGAGAGCCCGAGAGAGAGAAACCAAGAGAGGGAGACAGAGCGAGAGAGAAAGCGCCCGAGAGAGAGAGACAGAGAGCGCCCGAGAGAGAGAGACAAAAAGAGAGAGCAAGAGACAACACCTGAGAGGGAGAGAGCGAGAGAGATGTGATGTCAACATTTGTGCCAACAGTTCCCAACAGGTGTCGCTAAAGGCCAAGTTAATGTAAAAAGTAGTGAATTGCTGACATCTCAGTAAAAAAATGTGTTGAGTAAAAGTAGAAAGTAACTTGTACTCCAAAAGTAAAAAAATACACACAAAAAATTGTAACGGAGTAAATTTGGTGCGTTACTGCCCATCTCTACCGACATCACTGATGGTACAACTCACCAGGACTTTCCCAGCTGTGTGAAGAGGATGAGATTCTGTTGGTGGACGACTGGTATGATGACCAGGAACACGAAGACCAGCAGGGCCATGAAGAACACCATGGTTTGGACGATCACACCTGAGCAAAGATCACAGGGACATTCAGAACGTCCCAATGGCAGGGTTTTTTTCTATAGAAAATTCAGTTCTGTGTCCTTGTCTAGCCAGAACCAACCCATCGCCCATGCATCGCACATCGCTAGACGCTTGCATTGGGTCTGGTAAAACCAGGTTCGGAAAATGTAAAAAAAAAAACAAGGTGGGTGGGTCAAGCTGCGTGGAGCAGCCAAACTCTGCCCATGTCTTCGCCCATACGAACTGCGCCCACGTCTCGCGTAGCCCGTACAAAACTCCGTCCACACCCGTGCTGATTGGTCGATTCATTCCGTACCGATGGCGAGCCTGATTTTTCCCAGACCCAATGCAAGCGTCTAGCGATGTGCGATGCATGGACGATTCGTTGGTTCTGGCTCGCCAGGCTAGTCCTTGTCAACAACAAACATACCAAAGGGAACTTCAGACTTTCCTTTATCATCAGAAAAAATGTTTGTTTGTACCTGTTTTTATAATTGTTTTTATATTTTACATTGAACATTGTTAAAACAATCTACAGGCCTGCGAGGCTACAATAAGCCTTCCCACAGGGCAAATGCCCGGTGTGCTCTATTGCCAGTCCAGCACTGCCTCTCCCTGCCTCCCTCCCTGTCATTGTCATATTTACTTATCTTTTTTTCTCTTCTGGAGAAAGATGACCCATGCTTGTACACATACAAGCAGAGATAGTGAGGGAATTATATTAACCTTACTAAGTTACTTTTAATCAAAGTAGTCAGTAATCAGTTGTCAGATTACTTTTTATTGGGAACGAGCTCGTGACGTTTCTCGTGGCAGCCTATTTCCACGAAAAGAGTAGCGCCTCTTCCTTTCAGCCCGAGTTGGATACACGTGCCAGCGTGCCATGTAGCGTTCGCTACATATCCTTTCAGGTTCCATTCACGTTACCTATAATATTTGACAAATGATTTGCGTTTCCTTCGCACCGAGTTGGTGCGTCCGAGATGCCTCACAACGCTGTGTGTAGAACCACGTGACCGCGTAAGCACCAACGGGGTGGCCGCATTATCTCGGAGGCTCCAACTTGTAGCTTAATGGAATGTGCAGGTGCGCGCATCACACCAGTCGACATGCGAACGGGGAATGGCTGTTGACATTCGAGGCCGCTCCTACTACGTATAATGAGCTCCTCCGCAACCAATGCAATGAGTTTGGAAGCGGACTCGAACATAAGTCACGTGATCGCTCGATCCTAATGAGTAAACACTGCCTAGATTTAGAACGTACCCAAGCAGAGGTTGGCAGCTGTGAAACTAGCGTAGCCCATCCAGCACACCAGGGCAGGGCGAGAAGGCCTCAGACTCCGCTGACAGTTAAAGACACCAGTCACGTCTCCGCGGTACAATCCTTGAAGATTAGCTCTACAAGCACAAACAAAGAAGAGTGCCATCTTGTTCATTTCTTACAATTACTGTTGTCCTGATACCAGTATGGGCACTATAATGTTGGTATCGGCGAGTACCAAGAAATAAGGCACCGATAACATTTACAGATATCTTGCAAGCAGCAAGTTTTTGACCCGTTTCCGATTTACTTCCTGAATTACCCCCGTATATGCTCAAATGCCATGTATTCATTCAGTTATTCAAGCTACAAATATAATCTTAAAAAATGGTTAAAGGAGACCCAGACCTGCAACCACTGATCTCATTCATTCCATCACCTCAGCATCTTGTGTTTGTGTCTTTTTATTTGTCACTTCTCTTATCAATGTTTTTGGTTATTTTATTTTAGTAATTCATGTATTCATGTTTTACTGAGTTCACCTCTTTTTGACCTGCCCAGGGACTACAGATGAAAATTAGCCGTTGGCTAACTGGCCCATTTACATGACCTTCTCATGTTCATCAATGAGCGCTGTCACTGTTCTAAATAAACAAATAAATAAATAAATAAATACATTTTGCTGTGAATTTGACTATTATTCAACAGGTCTAATCAGTGGGTACACACATCTACCGCATTACTTTAAAAGGGCGGTGGTAACTTGCGTTGTGCTATTTCACACCCAAACACTCTCGTGCGGATCTATGCCCCACAAATGCACGAAGCGGGATGGATGATGTGTAATTTGTCACAGAGGAAGCTGTAGTAAGCAGATTTTCTCTCTTGCTTAACGCTATAGACAATGTTGGAGGGTAGTTCCAGTAAGAATTTCAGGTTGAATATGACTTCCAGTGTTGTTACGTTGCTGTGTTATGACTTATTTTTGAACTTGTCTATTTGATGGGAGCACACACCTATTGTGTCTGGTCATGTGACCGCGGTAAGCGCCCAGCGATCTATCGGTAAGTTGATCATTAAATTATAATTATGTTACTTATACAGAAGTGCACCAGAATTTAATCCACCAGATCCGTCCACAACTTTTTCAGTTATCCTGGGGACAAACCAACCAACCAACGCGACGAAAAACATAGCCTGCTTCATGGCCCAGGTAAATATTCCCAACACCAAAGAGATGAATCTTTTTAAATGACTCACCGATGTACAACCATAGACCTGGACAGCATGGCAACGTTGATGACACACACGAGAATCAGTGCAGAAACGTAGCACACTGAGGAGACAAAGATTCAAGATTAATTTTAATTCGCCATAGGGTGGATTGCCCTAAAGTGGGCCATTGCCTAATGTGGGACACCTAAGCTCCAGTGGCTCTGGTTTCTCCCTAAACTAATGGATGTCAGTGAAACTATGGTAAAAGCAAACTATGGTAATGTGTCTAACATGAAGTTCAACTGTTCAACACTACATTTCACCATAGACAACTGACAGGAAGCTGCAAAAAAGGGCCACATTAGGGCAATCCACCCTATTGCATATACATGACAGCAGTACACACACAGGGAATTTTAGTTGGGCATGGAACAACTCTCTCCTGATCAACAGGTAAGGCTAACACTGTCAATAAAATGGGAAAATGGTGTTTGTTGAGTATTCATGAGAGTACTCTGTGTTGTGTGTTTCTGTGGGTTGTGACAGTACACTCAAAAAACACTCACATGTTAGGGTGGGGGGAGCAGTGGCAGAGTGATTATAAAGCGCGCCCCCCGGACCACAGGTCGAGCAGTGACACAGATTCTAATCCCCTCTCCGGCTTTTCTGCAATGTCTCCCCCCAATTCAAATTCTGCACGTCACAGTGCCAGTGTGAGTGTTTTTTTCAAAACCCATAGAAAATTGGGTTCTGTGTCCTCCTTTAGTGATAGCCACCAGTAGATGGGTGAATATGCTTTTTCTGATTTCGGACAAAATCATGAATAAATGCGGTTGCCGTGCTGACGTTGTATGCTAGGTGGAAGTATATAGCCCCATTCCATATGGCGCTGAATGGCAGACAGAAGTGATATTGTACCTGAATCTTTTAAACGCCATAACAGCCAAAGACACGATAACGTGTCTTTGGCACAGAATGAGTTAACCCTCATAATGACCGATCTCTTCCTTTTTTTTGCACCGCTTACCTTCCACGCACCAGATGTAGTAGATGACGATGCGCGCCACCTCTGCGTGGTCGTCTGACAGGTGTATCTTGAAGCCCGCCAGCAAGTACGCTATCTCCTCTGTGACGCCCATGCGGGAGATTTGCAGCGTAGGAACCACAGCCACAGCCAGTAAGAGAGTCATCTGTGGGGAGCAATAGGGCTGTTGCATGGTGTTCACGGCATGGCGGCGGCAGACATTTTGGTGGTATCATTGCGGTCAGGCGAACAGGCAGAGAGCGATATTTGCATGGCATTGTCCATTTAAAAAATATATTATTGATTTATCCATGGTAATATGCTATCGATCAGAGGGCAGCCTTACTAGGTCTGTTGTATGTGCCCCTATGTACTGGACGTGAAGTAGTAATGTATACCATTTTACCGTATGTATACATATACTTTACCGCACGTGATATCACCAAAATGTCTGCCACTGCCAAGCCATGATGTCAAATGCGACAGCCCTTTTGGTAACTTTCACATTTTTAAAAAAGTTATTTTTAGTTTTTCATCTTTATTTGACAAGATTCGTCAGAAACTCGGATTGAGGAAATTTCAAACCCTACGTCCGATTCTCAAAAAGCTGCTATCCTTAGAATCCTTGAAACAAGCCAAAAAGCACTGAATGAGGTCCTTTCGGAAAAAAAAGTTAATTATATAATGTTTAGTGATATGTGCAGGCACGTAGCCCAAGGCAATTACCTGGTACAATGCAATAAATGAAACTACGCCAGACACAGCCAGCTTGACAGGAAAACGGAAAACTGCAACAAAAGAAAACAGAAAAAACAACATTTTAAAAATGTATAAACCATGAATAGAACAGAAAAAGAAACGAAACCAAACATAAAAAACACTAGAGCTGCAACCGATTAATCGACGATAATCGATTATTGGAATAATCATCAACTAATTTGTTAATCGATTAATCGGCAACGATTAATCGTTTACTTGAATGGCCCATTCTCCGCTCAAACGTGTTGAATATATGTCAATTGGCATGCCCAGTGTCATGCCCCCGGGTGGAGATAGTGAAACCACAAAAAGTTTACAATATTAATTTTTAGGTAAATAATCGTTCTGATTTCAAAGGAAAAAATATTGGCCAATTAATTGATTAATAATAAGCAAAAAAGGCTGATTAATCGATGATCAAAGTAATTGTTAGTGGCAGCCCTAAATAACACCACAAGTTGAATAAGCATGAATGAGTGGTAGCAGCCTCAGTACCATCTTGCGGTGTGTAAATATACGATCTGACAGCGTCTGATATTCTGCGTCCCAACCCGGGTTTCGTTGCAGCCAACCTGCAGACAAAGAAGAGTGGAACTTGAAAACACACAGGACAGGGTGAGGAACTGGGCCAAAAACATCGTAGCAACCCCCGTCCACCCTGCGCACCACCTTTTCTCCCCCTTCCCACTGGAAGGCGCTACAGAGCCCTGCGTACTAAGACCTCAAGACTGAGAAACAGTTTCTTCCCATACGCAGTGATGCTACTGAATGCAGGGGTGTAGCCCTGCTTCATATGGTGCTATGTTACATGTGCTGATTTGATGTCAGTGCCACTTTATAACTTATGTGTTTTTTCTTTCTTTTCTGTTGAACTTGTTCATTGCCTTTTGATCATGACAGAGTTGTTTCATGCCCAACTAAATTCCATCTGTATTGCTGTCATGTACACACAATAAGTAAAAATCTATCTGTAGAAATCAACCTGTGACTAACTGTGGCTCATTTACTTGATTTTGTTATGTTGATCAAAGTACGTTGTCCCTGCTAAAATAAAAAAAAAAAAATAAATAAAAGGGGGAAATGCGCCAAAAAAAGGCAAATATTTATTGAGTAATTGGGAGACAAACATGTATGTTTCTATGCCCAATGGGAAACCAGAGAGCCCAGAGGAATGCTAGCCTGGCGAGCCAAACCAAACGAATCGTCCATGCATCACTCGAATGTGCATTTTGGTCTGGGGTTGATGGGATCAAATAGGTGTGTGGCTTGTGGTGGGGGAGGAGGAGCATTCTTTTTAAAAAAATAAAAAATCCAATCACAGCACAGTAGGCGAGACAAGTGACGGAGTAGGAAGCATCTCGTCTTGCAGAGAGCCCGCCTCAACACAGCTCTGATTGGTCGGCAGAAATGGAGCCGAAAATCAGATTTTTAGATTCCATGAACTCCAGACTCAAACATGCGCTTGATCGATGCATGGACGATTCGTTTGATTTGTCTTGCCAGGCTAGAGGAATGCCACATGGATATAATTTGACTCGATGAAATCTAGTAACGTAGCACCTTCCGATTCTGTTTGCCACAAATCCTCTTATGAATACACACTTCCTGGAGGAAGCGGAGGGATTCAAATCAGGAGGAACTCCAGCATGGAAGAGGACATGACATCATCATGAGTGCCGGCCTTTCCCTGAGGCCAGTTATACGCTAACTTTGCATTCATGCAAATAGGAATTTCATCTCTACAGTAATGAACACTGGGTTTGTTCATTACGCCAGTAACTTCTAGCCTAACCAGCCAGAACCAACTAATCGTCCACGCATCGCACATGACTAGAACTAGAACTAGTATTATTATTTTTAAAATCAAAGCTATCCAATCACAGCACAGTAGGCGGAGCAAGTGACGACGGCGTAACGTACCAAACTCCGCCCATATCTCGTATGGCAGAGAGAACCGCAAAGTAGTGGCTCTGATTAGGCAGCTGTTAAACACCCGATAATCTGATTTCTTGATTGGCTCGAGACCAGACCCAATGTTTGTTGATGCTTGGACGATTAGTTGGTTCTGGCTAAATAACACCAAACACGTTACAGTGCCAGTATTTTCCAGTTAAAAGGGAGGCCAGACAGTGCTGGCTCTGTGGCACCCTCATCCAGCACATATATGATGCCCGTGACTTAGTTCACAAGTTCTCCTCCGCTGTCAACATTTCATTTTTGAAGTTGTATATTTCATGGGAGTATACCTATTGTGCTACCAAAAACATAACACACCCAAATATCCTAGTACAGATCTATGCCTCACAAATACATGATTCAATGATCTGAGCAACCCTTTCTATTTACTCATTTTCGTCCGACTAACGGCTGTGCAGAGAATAACGGATGTAAGGCGTTTTACCCGGCAGATGGCTTCTTCTTCTTCTGCAATATCTTCTGAACATAGTCTGTGTAGTAGCTGCTTTTCAGGTCCTAGGTGGGGCAAGAGAGCAACATGAGCAGTGAGAAAGGCACACCTAAGTAATGTTTTTAATGACGTTACCGTCTCTGACGGTATAAGATTTTCTCCGGGGCATCCGGCAACAGTGACAAGCTTTACGACTAGAGCCAGAGAGAGGGATCAAGTAACCAGACTCATTGAATGCAAAGGCTCAGTCTCTGTCCCCGCGTCCGCCGAGGCTGTATTGACGCCCCAGGGTGTATGCACGGGCCGACGACTGTCTGAATCAATGTGTATATATAAACAAGTTGTAATATGTATTATATAACAGCAAATCAATAGTTTTATACATGTATTTAACATTTGCTGATCAGTCTGGCCCCATTCATCCCAAGTATGTGTAGATGCGAAAGTATTTTGCCAGATATGATTTGCGGCAAATACTTCAAATGTCAGTTTTTTAATGTTAAGTTATGGCGCTAAACGAGTTGATTGCCCTAAAGTGAGCCACTCCTGAATGTGGGACGCCTAAGCTCCAGTAGCTCTGGTTCTTCCCTAAACTAATGAATGTCAGTGGAACTAAAAGCAAACTACGGTAATGTGTCTAACATGAAGTTCAACTTTTCAACACTACATTTCACTGTCCCACATTAGGGCAAGCACCTCCAAACACAAATCTTCACCATGTTTTACGCTAGGACAACTTGACTTGCAAAAGTTGCAGGCAAACAATATTATTTTTTTTTATTCCGGGGAATGCTAGAGATTAGCTTCCTACAAACAGCACATTGTACCCATCGTGGAATGCAACGCAACCTTTCTTTCTAAGCTGCTCTGTGCAACGTAAAACACACTTGCACATCGCCAATCTGCTTACAAGCTTGGTGCGATGTGCTGCTCGCAAACATGAGGGCTCAAAAGATGCATCAAAGACATTTTCAACAGAGCAGGTTGTGTTTTGATTAAGATTTAGATCTAACTGGTTTAGTTTAGAAATTATAACGACTTTGGTGGGTGAACGTTTGAGTGTACTCTCTTTACATCAGACATAGTGCCAGGAGAGGAAGACAGAGAAAGCGATGGGAAGATAACATCCAACAGGGGACAACAAGTTGCAGGCTGAGAGACACCACGCGAGTGCCTAAGGACAGAGAGAGATGGAGAGAGCGGGTTCGAAAAGTCTTTAGTGGCGCCCTAATGGTCAGCCAGACTATGGCAGTGATGATGATGCTCATCTTCACTTAAAAAAAAGAAGAAATATTAGCCACATTTTTATAATAGGGGGAAAAAATAAAAGGAAATATTTTGAACGATTAAATTATTTCCTTCCTAAAATCAAAATGGAAAATTTAAATTTCAGAGACAAAAAAAATGTGGATTAAATTTTTCTCTGAATTGAATTGTACAATCAACAGCAAACAGCACCAACCTGCTGGTATCTCAAGTTATCAACATCGACACAAAACCTGACGTGATTTGTGCTGATATCTTGATCAATCATTTTTGTCAGCCAATCATTGGTGTCCCACCAGCAACAATGTCAGAGACAGCTGGTGTATTTGTCATAGAATTTCCACGTGTCTCTCTTGTGTAATTGCATCTCCCTCCCCTGGGGGATGGACACCATAATGCAATTCCCGACACTGCAATCAATGTGCTACTCCCTCCTATGAAGTCGTGTGTCACTACTGACTAGGTTCCAATATGGCAAATATGGTTCCAATATAGCAAATATGGTTCCAATATGGCAAATATGGAACAATCGGGTATGTTTTTTCTAGGGACAGCCCTCAAACAGTAGCCTGGGTTTGTGCATCAAATTCTACTCATGGTCGGTACTATCTCTGTGGCGCAGTGGGTTAGACCCCTGCATGCAGCTGGCCCCATCCCAACGATACAGCTTAAATTGGGTTTAAAAATGTAACTCTGTCAATTTAATAGCCAAAAGTAAGAACATTAAGCATTTTGGACAAATATAAAAGTTAAAACAGATCGCTTCCCCTCACGTTCATATACTGAAGGTCCGCTAGTCCCCACTCTCTAATCCCCCCTTCATTCTAACGCTGTCAATAACAAAAATGGTGATTGTGCCAAAAAAGTATTCTCCTCCCAGTAAAAACCGAATGGGATCCCCATCAATATGATGCCCACCCAGAGGGGGCGTGTCTTGGGTGGCGTGTCGTACAGACTAGCTTGGCGGGGGCTAAGCTGAGCTACTTCAGTGTTAGGCTGCTTATGATGTGTCTCTCACATGCTGGGAATCAGAGGAAAAGAGCCTGCCCCCCCCCACCCTCCCTACCCCACCTCCTAAGTCCGTGCTATTTAAAGTGTGTGTGAAGAACTGAGGTTATGGGGTGAGGGTGTGTGCAAGATTGTATGAATGGATGAATGAATGAATGAACTAGAAGCACTCAGAGATTGCAAACCTGCGCCGTAGTGGTACAAAAAAAGTACTACTTTTGCTGCATACTGCTAGCAGTATGTGTGGCAACCCTTTATCAATGCAGGTGCTCAAGTAAGACAATTGCGATTGACGCCACTGGCGGACATGCTCAGCACATGCCAACTACATTTCCCAGCGGCCACTGCGACCCGAAAGTCTGGCTTTTTCAGTTATCCCTGGGGACGGACAAAGCAACCAACACGACCAAATATATATATATTTTATACATAACCTGCTTCGCGCCGCAGCCCCGGCGCAGGTAATGAATGAATGAATTGTATTTTAGCACATGAGCCATGAGAAGATGGTCGTACATAACAGGCTTAGCCGATTTGCTATATTTTACCCAGCTATCCATGGAGAGACCTAGCGTAGATCCTTTAGTATTGGAAGTAAAACTCATAAGATTCCCAAGGATACCTTTTAAAAGACTGCCCGTGACTCCAATGTTTGTTGCTTGCCTTCGCACACATTTATGTTGAAGACTCCCTTATCAGGTACCCTCTACTCGCCATGAGAAGAGAATTTTGAGTTTTTGTGTGTGTGTGTGTGTGTGTGTGTGAGACAATCGTGTGTGGAAATAAAGGCAGTCATGCCAAAAAACAAACAAACTGCGAATTAGTTCAGTATTGATTATTAATTGATTATTGGATATTGATTACTATTCAATCACTGAGGTGATTATGTTCACTGCTGTTGGTACCCATCCTCCTCCCCCAAATAACTAAAATATAAATACAAATAAATCTGGAAATAGTTTATGATGGTAAGTCATTTCATGTTTGTTGTTCAATTAAACTTTTTATTTTCTTCCGTGTATATTCGTTATTGCTGCTGCAAGCCAGCCCCTCACATTTTCTTGTTGCTGTGGCATAGATCACAGCACACGCAGTGCCTTGAGTTCGCTTTACCTCACGTCCCCGGGAGGGGGGGAGTTTGTACGGGCTACGCGAGACATGGGCGTGGACATAGAGTTCGGTTTTCATGCCTCCACGCCACTTGTCCCACCTACTGTGCTGTGACTGGATAACACCATTTGATTGATAAGCATCTATTAATGTGCGATACGTGGACGATGCGTTGGTTCTGGTTCGCCAGCCCACTACCAGCAACAATGTTGTTAATAATAATGACACATCTCTGACAGAAAAGAGCACACCCACCTCAGTGGTGTAGTAGTCGTCGTCCGTGTCTCTCAGCCCCTTGAACAGCAGCAGTGGGTACTGGAAGCTGAGGAAAGCCAAGCAGGCGATCTGAGGCAGACTGGAGAACAGCTCATAGTATTTGTGGACCTGGAACCACACAGTTAGCATTTACAGTGGGAATGGTACTTTTCGAGGGAGCGGGGGGGCTGAGTGGTTACAGAGCGAGCCCCCCGGATAGGTTGAGCAGTGCCGCGGGTTCAAATTCCCTCGAAGGCTTTTCTGCAGTGTCTCCCCCCGACTCTTAATAGCAGTTTCCGATTTAATCCTGTCACTCAATCTCTCTCAATAAAGAATGAAAATGTTACTTTTCAATCACGAAAGAAATAAAGATATGTATTTATACAGTGGCTTGGTTTCAGTGGTTTCAGAATCAGAATCAAGTTTATATGATACAAAAATCACAGACTAAGAATGGTGACACAGGCCATTTCGCTGTGTCTTCGACTATTTTTCAACAACTATTCAGTCGGAGAAAACACCTACCGCGTTAAAAAAGGATGATGGTAACTT
>OMKY01230786.1:0-14218 GCA_900302395.1 Bregmaceros cantori | reverse complement strand
ACACGGCCACACCAATGCGGCACCTACTTTACAACACGCAAGCTATAGCAGTGAAAATTATACTTAAAAACTATATTTCATTTCATTTAATAAATAAACCACACATCTATCTAATGGCATGTTGCCCCCTACTGCCCAAATGATGCATCGTACAGGCGCACAGACATTAAATGACTAACGGCGCATGCAGCGCGAGTCCCTGTCTTCCGGAGGTGGTATCGGTTCATGGTATCGGTTAATGTTGGACGAGTACGAGTACTCAAGTTGGTATCGGGGCCAATGCCCGATACCGGTATCGGTGCATCCCTAATATTTGCCAATGCGCGCTGTTGTTACTTTCAGCCCCGAGGAGACGAACTGTTTTCAACACACGTTGTCCGCGGCATTATGAGAAATTTACTGTTTGATACCCGGAATAAATAGAATGGGAAAAGGCCGCGGACAACGCTGCGTTCAGCGAACGGAATATGACAGGCGATCCCCAGGTTCGATCCCCAGGTTCGGGATCGCCTGTTCGGGACACGCCGAATAGACTAAATATAAAAATAATAATAGACAAAAACTATGCGCAAACTGCGGATTTGGTCCGTTTAAAATGTGAAAATGGCAGGTGTCTTTGTCGTGCGTGTCTTTCTACTGCTGCCATGCTCGACACTCAGATAGGGAAACGTGAGTATGAGGGACAGACTAGACGCCCGCATGGCGTTGTAACGCACCGAGATGAACATTAATATATAATATTTATTATCATAAAATACGGGTTGTTTGTCACTATCAAAACATTGATCACGATAATGAAAGTCACGGTGACGCGGTGTACGGTAACCGAACGCGATAACCGACCGTTAAGAAATTCAGACGGTTACCTAACCGCCAAAATATTTTACCGCGGTTTACCGTACACACCGGTTACCGTGACACCCCTAGCTCTACGAAACCAAACTTTCAGTATTTTGACCATTGGCACCGATTCACTGCATATTCAGACCACGAAGCAATGTCAGACGGGATTGCAGTTTAGCAAACTAAAAACGGGGTGCCCACTCTACCCTCACAAGCCTCGATGCATAAACATTGTTCAATATTACTTATCAATGTAAATTAACCAAAGCCCTCTCCCTTAATTATTGTTCCAAAAATGAAGTTTCACTAATAGCGATAACACATTTGCAAACCATATATTTCAGTAATCCAAACTCTTTGTGCCACTATTTAAATACCAAAACAGGCATTGACTATTCAGAATATGCAATATAGCAAACATTCCTACCACAGCTATAGAATTATTTTTTTTACAATCCAGCTACAGTACCCATGCAAATATGAAAACCACCGGCATAGATTGTTGGCAGAGTCAAGTTTCCTTCTCAGTCTAACCAGTTTTGTGGAAAATTCAAAACAGCAGCATTTGCATGACCAACAGCAATAACCCAGAGGCCAGCAGTGCAGCACCGTCCAGAACCCGAGAGAAAACTACAGCTTTAGACCCAATATAAACCTATGACGAGAAATAACAATGACATTTCAGCCACATTTTCCCTCCCAAATGCGATGTTTACATGAAACCTTTTGAAAAAAATTTTCTCAAGTTATTTTTTTCGGTGGAAGCGCCATTTTCTCATATTGACGCCGCTTTTGTGAACGGGTGGAGTTTTATCACAGTGAGGGGAAGCAATCTTGGGCGCTGTGTGCACTGTGGTCTCAAGCCACCGCAACAAGACTGATGCTGCCTTTGCAAAGAGTAGCCGCTACGCAACAGGGCAGCCCCAACCTTGAAGTGTTTTAGTTCAAGATTTTGTAAAACATTGTGGTAGTGATGGGCTGGGTAGAGGGGTACAGTGTGAGGCGAGGGCCGAACCTGCAAGCTGATGATGTCTGCATTACAGCCCACGATCTCCTGAATGATCGACTTCTTCCGGTACTCCCAGTTCAGAGCCCAGGACGGACAGTAGCCGTACAGCTGCCGAGTGGCGTATTTGTCACACAGAACGTTGTAGCACATGACGGAGAACAGCGCTGCAGAAAGACACAAAAACATCACCTTCACAATGTGCAGATGCAGAAAGCTAGAGAATTTGAAGCAGGCAGAAATTAGAAAAGCATTTTCAAAAAGGACCGGTAAGCATTGCAAACGATTACTCAAAATGCCACCATGGGTGCTTCCCAGTAGCTCAGTTGGTTAGGCAGAGCACTGAAATGCACCCATATGCCTGGAAAAAATATTTTAAAAAAAATGCCACCATGGGAATTTACTGTGTTAAATTCTCTCATCTCTAGTTTGGGACCAAGGTTGAACATTGCAGACGGTATGGATGTGACCATTAGTTTTATTTGGGCCCCTTACTAAAAAAGAAAAAAAAAAAAGGAAATAAATAAAATACAATTCTTTGATACAAATTCTTAAGTCCAGAACTTAACCTCCCTGTGACGGAACAGCCAGTTTAACCCAGGGGCTGAGCTTTTCTTCAATGTGCAACAGTTCTCTTAAGTATTTTGATTTTCGGCGGAGTATATGACCTTGAGGGGAAGCGATCTCACGGTGGTGCGCGTGATGTGAACTAAGCCACAAGCACAAGACTATGGGGCTGGCCGCAGCTGCGGTCTGACCTACTGGGCCACGGGGCCACCTCCAGTTAATCTATCCCAAGCAGAAGACAACTGTGGATGGACAGGATCATTTATTGTCTGTAGACTTCTATGGATGAATGTTAAGGCAAAAAAAAAAAAAAAAAAAAATTTGTGGGGGTGGCGGTGTGTTTAAAGCCGCTGCACCCAACGGGCCCCCATTCATGTTAATGGCGCTGTGTATGGGAGGAGAACTCGCAGAACCACAGATGCTGCAAGTTCTCCTCCCATCACTTTGTCTGCAATGTCTACCCCAATCTCTTCAACCCAGTTTCTGAATAGTCCGATCTAATAAAGATTAATATATTTAACAAAAAAAAGGTAAAATATGAGTCGTAGCTTTATTCGTTCATTATTGTAGATTGGACAGAGAATTTCCTGTGCATTTTGTCGACTCAATTGCATTTTCTGGTCGTCAAGATCATTTTTGCAAGTTATTTCTAAAAGGACGATAGCTCCAGCGGAACAAGGTGTTCAGATAATATGCAGTCGCCAGCAACCCTGGGCTCCTAACCCCCCACTGAGGCAAAGTATGGTGTAAGCAAAGTCATAGATTTTGTCCAGTTTATAGACAGGATGTCTAACAGAGCCGAAATATAGTGCGTCAGCTTGAGGACAACTAAAATTAGAATTGGTCTTGACTAGCACAGGTGAAAGACTGCATGAAAGATCATGCATTCTTGGGAGTTAGATTGACAGACACTAGAGAAAACTATAGGTCCAATGCATTTCATTAGCACTACAGAGCAAATTGTATTTTTTTTATTGAGGATGGTCTTAAAATATCAAGTCTTTGGGACTAACAAGGGCTGTCCAAAAAAAAAAAAAAAAATCAATTTGAAATTGAAATCTGATTATTTAGTTCAGAGGATTTTTGAAACATCTAAATCGTCAAATCATATTTCCTTTTTAACATTTATAATAATGATTTTGCTGGTCTGGTTTCAAGTTATATGGGTGAATAAAATGTATATAAATTGATAATTGTATTCATCCGAAGCCAAAGGTTGAGGTGTCTCTACTTAATTACAACAATGGACAGCATTTGCAAAGTTTGAAATATGAAACTTCTATTTTTGATATATTTTGTCCTTTTTCTTCAAGAAATCAGCAACAAACCGAAAATCGAGATTTCAAAAGGCACAAATCGGGATTTTATTTTTTTGCAAAATCGTACAGCCCTGGGACTAACATTCACTCTCATTTCCTTATTTCTGTGCAGCAGACATGACATCCTGATACTGCCAATTGCCGGGGGCTGAATGAAGTCAAAACCAGCAGACTTGAAGTCTTGATACTGACGGTGAGGACGGTCACTACATTCTTCTTGTATCGTTATCAGGAGCAGAACACATAAGCAGAAGCACAACAAGTAAGAGTCTCAGATTTGTCTGAACCGCTCCTTCATGAACCATTAAACATGTTTTTGGTAACTGGAGTCTACGGTTGTATTGCAGAATGTTTGTGGCCTCCTGGCCACCAGAGGCCCACTTCAGCGTCATTGTGTATTCTTGAGTGCAATTGCGGTGGGTTTGTACCCATTCTGCAGAGCGGCACACGCTGTCCAATGAAGTCTAGGTATATGAATGAATCACGCCACTTATGAACTGTGAATGTGTGTAAAAACTACCCAAGCATACATCATAAACCGGTCAATTTGGCTCATTCAATGCCATATGCGCCGTAAGAAAGAAAAGAAAATGCATCAACTGCAACTCAATAGCAGCTTCTAGTTAGAGTTGAATCCACCATGATTGCAGATGAATCAGGATTTTCTGTGGACAGGTTATTCTATACTATTTTTTTCGGCCGCAAGAAGACTAATCAATTTATTGTAATATTATTTCTGCATGTTCATTTCAGACTACAGCTGAATACGCATTCCTCAGTAGATCACTGATCAACGATCATCTTGTAATTAGTCACAGGAATCAATTTGTGGCAAACTGTTAGCATTCCTTCAGCTTGTGCATTTTCTCCAGCTTGCGCAAAATTATTTTCTCCCTTACTTTTGAACCTAAACAAATACTAGGGCTGTATGGGTCGACAGTTGGGAGCAGCATTTATTAACAGAATGCCCTTGATCGTTGAAATTCTGTTTGCTTTGTCGAGTCTGTGCACGTCCACCTGCATCAAAAAAATGAACAGGCTAAAAGAAACCAGAACAGTGCGCCCGCTAGCCTCTATGCTAGGGATGTTGGAATGTCAACACAGCCAATCACACAATGTATCCTCCACAAACAACTCGGATCAAACAAGCTTAACTGCATGGGTGTTTTGGCGAGCGGGACCTAGTAAATGGCTTTTGGAAACGCCTATAGATTGGGGTCAAAAGCAAAAAGAAAGTGCACTGCCCATCATTAACTTCATATATTCAAGCATTACTTCAAAAGCTTATCATGCGGAAACAATGGAAAACATTTTAAAATACATCACAGTAATGTTTAAATCATGCTGTACTGGATAGTAGTAGTGTAATAGACACACAACGGTAGATGTCTAGGGACACTCAAGTGCCAATATTGCAAAAAAAAAAAGTGATATATCTTGATGAGATACATCTCATCCGGCCGTTCTGCTACAGATAGGCAAGCGTATCGGCCGTTCTGCTGTCAACCTACGATACCAATTAGTATTGGTTCCTTTCGATTAGCCACGGAATACCAACGGTTATCGCTAAAATGTCACGGTTATTTAGGATGCAACTTTTAGCATATAAAAAAAAAACCCTCAGTAACAAATTACAAGGATTGAAGTTATTTTAATAAATGTAATATTCCCCCATCACATCGACCTCTTCTCTGTGGGTTTTAATAAAAACAATCATTTAGTTAAGGAGTCAGCACGATATTGTCACTTAGGTTCTCCCTTACCTCAGCCATTAATGTTTCGTTCACCAAAATTCTTGTCGAGTTTGAATGATTTGTTTGTGAAGAACACATCATCCATGGCCACCACTGTTTACAAGCACTAGCTACCAACTAAGGAGAGTCCAAAGGTGCGGTGTGGCTTTGATTGTTGACGTTCAGTTGGAGCAGGTTTTGAATTGTTTTAGGCTGCATTTTCTCGACGTGCAGCATGTTCTATTGTCATCGTGACCTCGTTTCGGTCATGCAGGGTGTCTGGCTGCGTGTGCCTTCTGTCAACAGTGGTGTGGTGCGGATGCACAGCTGTGGCGTGCGTGATGACCGATCCGGACTGGTCAGTATTTTGATTGGGATCAGTCTCGAATCTATTTTTTCTCTGAAGAACACTAATGAATACTGTCTGAAGCGGTGCAGGTCATGTGTATTGCAGCAGAAGACAGGAAAACAGCCATAACACTGGCCAGTGAATTCATCATGGCTAAAACAAACATTTGCAGAACACAGTGTTCCATGTGATGCAATACTGATGCAAGGTATGGATGAGATTGCCTTTGCATGTTGAAGTTGAGCTCTAACCATGGACTGTATCACAGTAATGGATTTCATTCAAAATCCAGGTTATTCAGGTCTTTAAGGCTGGGACAAACTTACTTCGCGAAGGTTGGTTGAGGGAGTAAGTGTTCAAACACTATGATTAAATTAGAAGAAAAAAAAAAGATCAGTGATGAATTGTTAACATCCCTAGTCCCAGCCCTGTAGCATCAGGAATCCACATTGCAGAGAACAATACAGGTTAAAACATTGTCACTTTCTTACATTTAAAAGTGCCGAAGGCTCAAATTATGGCCAATTTAAGCACTCAAACGTGAGCACCAGCACCATATTAATATAACATAACAAACTGGTTTGTCAGCACTGCCGCGCACATCTTTCCATCCACATAGAGCAGGCCTGGGCTTGTTCAAAAGCGAATCATTGTCAAGGTGCCTTTCGAGTGCCAGGACATCTATTGCCAATATAAGCCCATTCAATTAGTGGACCAGTCAAACACATTTGGCCCAGTAGTAATGTCTGCGTTATAAGACAAATACATTCCAACACCAGCAGATGCATGGTCCACAAAACCCGGAGGTAAATTGTTCTCCATGTAATGACAGCCTTACCAGAGGCTCGTGTCCGGTCTGGGTCCTGGAGCGGGATCCATGTCCGGGCTGGCGGCTGTTCTGTGGGCTCTGTTGGATTGACAGGATCAAGACATCAGTCACAAATTAATCGCCTGCAAAGTCGAATCACACAAGCAAGCGTGTGCGGATGCCAAGTAATGAAAATGATTATTAATTTAAAATTTAGGAAATACAGGAAAAATGGGCGGCAAGGACTGAATATGACGTGGTCATATTCAATCCTTGGTCCGCTACCGAGGGCTCCCCAACCCTGCCCTGGGCAGACTCCAGCGGAGAGTCTGGCTCGTCGCGGTCACACAGCGGAGAGCGAGAATGAGAGCGCGAGAGAGAAAACAAGGGAGGAAGGAAAAGAGAAAAAGAGGGAGGAAGGAAGAGAGAAAGAGGAAGGAAGGAAGGAAGAAGGGAAAAAAGGAAGGAAGAGAAAAAAGAGGGAGGAAGTAAGAAAAAAGAAAGGGAGGAAGGAAGAGAAAAAGAGGGAGGAAGGAAGAGAGTGAAAGAAAGGGAGGAAGGAAGGAAGAGAGAGATGTATGAGGCGCAACAGGCTGATCAGCGCAGGTTTCAGAAAAGCAGCGTTATCTCCTCTTCAACGTCAAACTAGGCGATTTTTGCGGACACCTGCCTTGGTTTAGTGCAAGATTGCGATGTGATGGATGAACGTAGAGACACGGTTTTCGGCGACTTAGATTAAAGCCTCGCCTTTCAAACAAGCCCTAGCATGTTTCAGTTGTCCTGTCAAATATGCTGTGCCCCTACAAAAAAAAACGTCAAAAATGGCCAAAATGTCGGAGTTTTGGGCATGATTCCAAAAAAAAAAAAAAAATGGGCTGGTATTTGGAGTTAATAAAACGTTTTTTTTTTTTTCAAGGGCTGCTGCTTAGTTTTTAGTTCACATTTTACATAAAACATACAAGATCCGTGATTTTCTTTACTTTTTAAAATTAAAAATGTATGTCGTCTTTTACATATTTGAAAATAATGTAAGAATGTTACTTCGGCTTCTTTACTTTATAATACAACATAAATGTGTACATCACCAAGTTGATAGAATCGAATCATGTTGAATCGTTATTCTTACATTGTACTTCTATCAAATCATTATCGTTCATACACTACAAATCATTCTTGCTGTAATCAAGTCATTTGGAATTGTTCTGCATTTCAAATGTATTGTTTATGAATAGAATTGTAACCTGTGTATCTAGATACATATCGAATTGTCTTTCCCAACCTGCAGTGGCGGTGAATGGTGCACATTCTGCTAAATAAAGGCCATTGAATCCTTAAAATATTTCTATTCAATTCCTGATAACACAATGCGTTTCTATAAATTTAAGCAAAAACAAAGTGTGATTAATCGCACAAATAACTGAAAATTATGTGATTACAATTTTTAATCGATGGCCACCACTAGTAGACTTGTAATGAAGGTTGTGACTTGTCTACCTTTTAAATTTATATTCAGCTCAATCTGTGCCTTAATTATTGGAAGTTGAAAACCTACAATTTCTAGTTGTATTTTAGCTTTATTTTTTCATATTGGGTGAAAATGGGCTTCTTGCTTAATTTAGAACCAAAGGGGCAAAGTTGTCACATGCAAAGCTACTGTTGGAATACTACTCACGTCTCTTGATGGCACCTGCCAGGTTGTCCAACAGGTAGTTGAGCAGGCGCCGTGTACCGTCTGGCTCCTGGTAGAGGCTCAAGATTTCTTGTGCTAGAGGGTTTCCTGGGAAGGGAGGGACACGTACGCATCAGGAATTTGCCACAAGTAGCAGTACAAAAAGTTGTTGCACTTAAAATTAACTCAAATTAAAAATGTAACATTCTAATTACACAACTTCCATAAGGTCCGACACCCAGTCACCAGGAGGTACTCACCTTTCAACCCTAACGTTTGTAACTGGAACAGTTTCCCCAACTCAAATGGCAGAACCCGCAATTGGTTGTTGTTTAAAAGAAGTTCCCTGTAGAAACACACACGGGTTAGTGAGCTGCTGTATTTGAGGGTTACACACAAAAGATCAATGATTCCCGCTGGAAAATATTCTAGGGTAATGTACAGGCATTCATCATTCACCCAGCTGACTAATCAATCATGCCCACTAATTCACAAATATATTGACATTGCTGTATTGTGGGTATTTGGGAGAGCCTTTGCCATCTATCGACACCCTAAATGGGCAGAATGACAAATAACGGGGTCCGCGTTGGCCGAGTGGTTATGGACACCACGCCTAACGCGACCCCATTCATGTTAGTGGCGCTTCGTCTACCGCAGCGTCCGCAGTGTCGCGAGTTCGACTACGTTCGTCGACTTGTCTGCAATGTCTACCCCGATCTCTTCAACCCAATTTCAGACTAATCCAATCCAATAAAGATGGAAAAACGGAGCTGACGCCGGAATAACTAAAAAAAAAAATTACAAATAACAGTTTACGGATTGTGTGGGTGCAAGGAAAAATTACAGTACTTTCTAGTGATCGGATGAAACGAGCAAGACAAAAGTCTACACATTCAAACTTTTCAGGACAATAAATAGCATAATTAAGCAAATATCAAACAGGAATTATTCTCTGTTGATTCCAATAACAGCATTACCAACAAAGTCCATATAAATGTCTGAATAACAATTATTCCAAGCAATCATGTCTGTTTATAAATTTGTTTATACATTTGAAAGAACATATTTTTTTCTTTTGAGGTTAGGGTCGTTGACTCGTTTACCTGAGCGACACCATGTTCCCGAGCTCTGCCGGCAGGCTCCTGATCTTATTGGACGACAGATCCAGGTAAACCAGGTTGTGTAGTTTGGCAATGTCTGGCGGGATGCGTGACAAGGAGTTGTCACTGAGGTGGAGGGCAGTGAGGTGGGTCAGAGACCACAGGGCCGTGCTCAGGCTCCGTACCCGACCTACCGCAGGAGACAACACAAATGTTCAATTCACATGATAATGTCTTACTAAACGTACTTATTTCTTGTCTAAATTGGAAAGGACGTTGTGTGTTCATTAAAGTAGAGATGACATACTCTGTATGAAATTATTAAAAATGTGATTTTTGTTTTTGCATATATAAAAAAACATTTTTAGAAGGGTAGAAAATCTCAACAATCCGAGCCACATTTAGGGCTAAAATAGATGAACAAAATGATCAAATTATTAGGTTGAAATTGCAATTATTAACCGAAGAAGTTGCTTGGATGTGAAGTCCGCCGAAAAAAAAAAAGTATCAGACTTACCATAGTAGCGGTCAAATACATGACAATTTTGCCAACGTCTTTTAAAAAAAACGTCAATGTGTTAAGAGTACAATTTCCCAAGCGACAAAGAGGCATTCAATAACCGGCATGAAGGCTGAACCAGACATGTAATATAAACTGTCGGAGTGTGTTAGCAAGATAAAAGCCAAGGTGTGCAGCATGTGTATGCACAAATGCTTTTATGCCTCGACATGCGTCATGTGCAGCTTAGCAGTAATTGGACAAGGCAAATCATTGGGTCTCCTTTAATGTGGCGGTTGCAGTATAACTGGGGCTTCTAGCGTGCAGACCAGTTTCCCAAGCAGCAGCAATAGGGTATATTTTTAAGAATGGAAAAGGCTGTTGACATTTCCCCTAGAAAGGATGCAGTTCAGATATGCTCTCGTTCAGATGTGTATTCAATAATAATGTCTATTTGTTTGTCCTTTAAAAAGTATACGTTTCTTGAGTAAAAATGGTTGGTACTGAAAGGATTAAGAGACTGAAACCTAGGTCGTTCACCACAAGCCATTCGCTTCCGACTAAAACATAGTCAGTGATGCAGACAGTTTGGGCTAGTGCGTTCACAAACTAACAAACTCTTGTACGGACTTAAGGCCCATTTATACCCTCAGTTAATAACGGAAACGGCCGCTTTCATCTGGTTCCGTAGGTGGTAGGTTCAGTGCTTAGCAATCCCGTGAGCTCCGGTCGCAACGGGGCAATATCATAAGAAATGTGTGGGGGCAGTAGGGAGTCATGCACCCAAAAAAATAAAAAATAAAAATAATACTTGAAAAATAATAATGAGGCACTTACCGCTGATTTCAAGTTCAGCCCAGTATGACTTCTTCCCGTTGGCCGCCTCCTCGCTCGACATAATTGTGTACATCCGCCTTGGGTCCGGCGGGTCATATTTTTCCTTGGGCATTCCTGTACTGTGGGATGAGAGGTCACGTGTCAAACACGAAATGTCTAAATGTACGCACGTTACAATTATTTCACAGTCATGCCAATCCCAAATGAGCAACAAGGATTTCGTTAATTTGCATGGCTAAATACATTTTTGGTGTGTTACAACAACATATGCTTGCGAGTAGTCGATGGATTAAAAAAAAAAAACACTGGCATGAACCCAACTTTCAGGATCCAGGAAATGGTGCAAACGTTCCCTTTAGCACAGATCTGTGCCCTTTCACATGGAATGAGTCCTATAATCACAAAAAATATCATTCAATGATTTAATGCTGTGTGCCAGTCTTCGGATGTTTAATCAACTTCTCCCATATCTTTGCAGATAGGAGACTGATTACAGAATGGCTACATGATGGCATTACTGAAGGTGCATAAACTTGTGAACCAAAAGTTGTCTGACACTGGAGACCAGCTCTTAAATATTTTAAAACCATTATTTGACATTCCTAGTTTTATTCATCAGAATAATTATTTTGGATTGCATTTGCAGTTTGGCCATAAAGCCATTGCCTTGTAAAATGGATTGAATGTTTTTTGAATGCATGAAATTTCCGATTTTTAGATTAATCACGATTATTCGGCATACCCCGAATCAATTATTTGAATATACATGTGTTTGTGTTGTAAATTAAACGGAACTAATACTGGTGGCGCGTTTTTCGGGATGCTAACTGCGCGTGCGCAGTGACTGAAAAGCGAGGGGGAGCCAACACACTAACAATAACATTGCTCAGCCATCGAGTCCACCTCGCCGCGATATAGACAAGCCAGATAATTTTCGCGGATGTGAGCCCGGTCCACAGACGCGTGTCAGTGGGGCTGGAGCGGACTCGCGTCTGTGGGGCGGTCCAAGAGTCGGACGAGAGTCTGCCCCACGAACGGAATGACGCCAGCACAGTTTGTGCATGAAGAACAGCGCCATTTTAAACTTTCGTATAAGTGCACGCGACAACATGTGGCAGTTTTATTTTTCAGATGTGTGATAATATACATGCGCATGGAGGTGATTGCTGGCACATCGAGTTGAATTATACTCTGTCGGAATCAAGCAATGGAGCGTCCGTTTGATCGCTCGAATCAGCAGTTTGTGTCATCTTACTTAATACAATACCAGCAGGCAGCCAAATCCACCATTGTCCCATTGTATATTTCCAATACAAAGAAATTCTAACACTTCCTGATAGCACTGATGATTGTTGTGAACACTTTGAAGAATATGTAAGATATGGAACAAAAATAGTCATGAGCCTGGTTGAGTGATTTGATTTAAGTAAAAGTCATTCAAAAGTAATCATATCTAACAAATGATTTGCTTTAAATTGCTGCTATTCAACACCTAGTGCAGCATGAAACCACCCCAAATTTAAAAGATTAAGAAAAAATGTTCAAGTTCAAATGTTGCAATGAATTTTCATTACAATGGATATTTTAATAATAAAATATATTGGAAATTTCAAATCTTTGTTTTTTATTAAGAATGCACAGCTTTTTGACCTGCAAGTGATAATTGCGGCGAGGCAAAAATAGATGAGGAGTGCTTCAATATACTTGAAATTGAAAATGCTTCAATAATAGTTTCATAATCCAATCGTTCCCTCAGAATCATAATCAAATCGGTTGGTGACCAAAGATTCCCACCCCTATAGGTTAGCTATAATTTCGCCTCCCCATCTGGCTGAAAGGAGTACAAAGAAGTACGGTACTTGGAAAACACATTAAACGGCAATGAGGAAATGAGCAGACCTAGGCGATGGTACTAGACCTTTGTGCTTATACAACAAAAACTGAGCATCTGTATGTTGCCCAACTCAAGGAATATAACCATACCAAGGTCTACCCTGGCAAGCCAGAACCAACAATTTGTCCATGCATCTGGATCAATCAGTCCATGTTCGGGCAATTAAGCTATGCAAAGACGGGCTTCTTTCGACACACCACTTGTCACACACACACACACTGCGCAATGATTTGATGGACACCTTTTTCCAAACCTGCTTAGTCCAGACCAATGATTGTTCTAGCTGTGTGCGATGCATGGACAATTCATTTCTTCTGGCTTGCCAAGTTGCCAGGCTAACCATGGTTGCACATCGATTTCAGTGTACAGAGACGTATACAATGTCAAGTCTATTCTCAACATTAAAAAAATTAAATCCATTAAAAAATAACTGAAATGGAAATGCTTAAGAATGTTTTCATGATTTTAATATCCTTCAATGGCTTTTAAATAAAGCTTAACATTGTTTTTTCATGTTAAAAGGAATCAGGAATTTTTAAGTGTGATTTAGGAACTAAAGTACCTGTAATAAAGCCACTATATTCCATGCACCCCAACCGTAATAGAGTTTGAGCGATTTGTTAAGAGGAGGAATCTTCATGTGTAGTAGAAGTTGACATTCTTGGCACGGTGGTTAGTGGTGGCTAGATTTTTATCACGCCACACAAGATTCCGCAACATAGGCCTCTTCTCGTTTCCGTGCACAAACTGTCCAAGCAGCTGTGTACCAACTGTTACACCACAAGAAATGGCGAAAATTGACTAAAATGGTTTGATCATTATACCCCACCTCAGTTAACTTATACTTTTACCTCATTAAGATGTTAATGTTGTTTTATATACAGCATGACTGTCAGCGCACAGTCAGGGGGGTCCTGAAAAACAATCAGCATCAGTAGCATATGCCGATTGTTATTTAGTGATTAGACTTGGCCACTTTAACCGTTAAGTTCATAGGACTGATTGGGTACTTGTGCATTTTTCCATTTCATTTGAGCTGCATTTTATCATTTGAGTTTTTCACTAAACATTGTTACCACAAAATATGTTTTAAAGAAGATTAATAGACAGTGTAATACTAACATTGCATGCTCACAGTACAGGATGGCATGAAAAATAATTATTGCAAAAGTAGAAAGCCGTGATTGAACAGACCCATAACCATTCAAAAAGCTGCCATGTTCCACATACACAATAAAACTGTGGGTTTGCATTTTATACGTCCACAAAGTTGGACAGAAGAAATGCTATAAAATAATTGATTAAGCATGGACCAAGTCCACAACACAGCTTTTGACCATACCCTAATGTTTGTGTGTTGAAAGAAAAACCTCAAACTCTTATATAATTGGGTAGGCATAGATCACATTGGCTAACCTGTTGAAGAAATGGATGATTGGCTAGTGGAGGGCAATATGACAATTACCATACATCGTGAGGACGGTAGAAACGTGTATGGTGAACTTTCTCTTCTATTGTAATAATTTTCTTTTTCTTCTTCATTATCACAGCTAAATTCACATAGGTATAATATGTGAATTATATACCCCCC
>OMKY01230785.1:0-10258 GCA_900302395.1 Bregmaceros cantori | reverse complement strand
CTTGGCATCTCCCCACACTTGTGTGTTTGTGTGCTAGGTGTGTATCTGTGTGTGTGTGTATGCGTGTGTGTGTGTGTGTGTGTGTGTGTAAACGTTTGCACAAAGTGTGCTAACTAGCAAGTGACTGATGTTGCGAGAGATTACATATTTTAAAATGTAGCTGTAAGAGACTACAGCTACTATTTTTTTGTATCTGATTACATGTTACAGTATCCTACCCAACCACCCTGGCAGGTGAAATGCCAGGTCAACAGCTTCGCTTTGGATTGGTTAGTCAGTAATCATCATATTGGACAAGGACTGCCCATCCAAAGCTGTAGCTAAGTTGTGAACTGCTGTTACACGTGTGTGTACCCACCAAACGGGTCGCAACGTACCGCCACTGCTAAGAATGCACTGATAGTGATTTTTGGTTTCCGATAGGGCTGTACGTTTTTGCCCAAAAATAAAATCCCAATTTGTGTCTTTGAAATCTCGATTTTCAATTTGTTTCCGATTTCTTGAAGGAAAAAAAAGAGGGCAACATATATTGAAACTAGAAGTTTCATATTTCAAACTTTGCAGATGGTGTCCATTTTAGGAATTGAGTAGAGACACCTCACCCTTCGGTTTAGGATTAATACAATTATCAATTTCTATACATTTTATTCACCCATATAACTTGAGTACTGACCAGTAAAATCATTATTATCAATGCTGAAAAGGAAGTCCAATTAGATTTCACTTTTTCAAAAATCCTCTGAACGAAATAATCCGATTTTGATTACAAATCCATTGTTTTGCACAGCCCTAGTTTCTGATGTTGGTATTTTCAGTATGTACGATGACATGAGAAGTGTCATATTTGTTTTTGATCCCCAAGAACGTTATCTGTCTATGTTACATGGTGGTCATTTCAGCCTTTTAGTGATGCACCAAGGCTGATTTTTATTTTTTTAATTTTTATTATTTTGGTAGACAATATTTTAAAAAATATTTCGAGAAAGCGCCTCGGCCGCTACCGATCCTGCACCTGCTCCCCGGTTACATGGGCAACATTTGCAGTGTGTGCCTAAGTGTTGCATGGTGGATCGTTTTATAGCAGTAATATTTTACCTTCAACGACGAGCGTCAGTCTCCAGGAATTTTGATGTTGCCTATCGCAAATACTGACTTCAGCCACGACTGAGTTTTTAGCGGGGCTTTGAACCGGTTCAATCAACGAAAACGAAAACCCAGAACTTTTAGTATTTTCCAGGGAACAGAAACGAAACCGGAAACGTTATTTTTTTTAAGTTCTGGAACAGGAACAGAAAATAATGGTAACCCGTTAATACTGGTTTTATTTTGTTCCCCCAAAGTTTTTTGTTGAAACCCTGCCATGTGCCTTCCCTTACATTGACACACCGCCTGGCACAACTTGTGCCAAGCTGACAGGAACGAAATTAACCATTCCGGGAACAATGTTTTTTTTTTTTTTCTAACCGGTTCGGGAATGTCAATTTATTGGTGGAACTCATAACCAGAAATGTTATAATTCTGTTTCTGTTCGGAAAGAACCGATTGGGAAAAAATATCGATTCAAAGCCCTGATTTTTAGGCATCTGCTCCCGTCCACATGTATGGAAATGTTGATTGGAAGCAGCGAGAGGTTTATCGGGTACACATCGTGAGAAAGCCCGGGAGACATCTCCATCTTGGTTGCCATGTTTTGGTTATGGACAGAGCTGGAGAATAGGGCTGCAACTATTAGTCTTTTAATGGGTGACTCATCGATTATGAAATTACGACGACTAATCTAATAATCGATAATCAGCAAAAAATTAATCATTGTTATTGTCGGCAGTTTTGTGCTGATATTCCCCCATTTCTAAAACACAATTTCATATTAATTCAGAATTTATGAAAATATGAAACATGAAATGGGCATACTTGATTTAAAAAACATGAATATGAAGAAATCCATGAAAATATTACGGTATAAATTGCATGTAATGGGTTGGTGTCAGAGGAAGTAACTTAATCTTTATTATATATATGTTGGTGAAGAATAACCAAATTTGACTATTTTTCAAGTTGACAACACTAAGTTCTCGTAATTGCTGTAAGAATTTGGGGTATTTTTAAAGGAAAAATGATCCAATTATTAGTCGATCGTTTCAATAATCGGCTGCTAATCGACTATTAAAATAATCGTTAGTTGCAGCCGACTGCAGAACTAAGTAACTTGTCATTTTCGTGTTTCATTTGGGGGAGGGGTGTTGGGGTGGAGAATATCTTTGTTGCCTTTCCAGGGGGGCTGTCAGTAATCAAGGTCAAGGGACTAAAGTGTGAGGAAGTGAAATTGCCGATTCTTGCTGCAGCGTCCACTGCGTCCACTGTCAAACTACTACCTGTCAAATGTTTGGATTGTGGGCTGATGTACAAATATAATAAGAGTACATATTTTTGTTGATATATTTTTTTGTTTATGTTTGTTATTCTTATAAATAATTGAGGGGGTAGACAAAATTCACAGTTCAGATTGGCTCGAATTTCTGGTCACAACGGCGTATCATTCTGTTTCGGATAATAACGAACAAATACGCACTGTTTATAGTGTCCCCACATGGCAAGAGTAATAAACGTTGTTTTAAAGGGTCCAGAATGTTTCTTTGGTATAAATCCATACCGCTTCACTCTTTGTAGTTACGATATAAAATGTCATAAGATGATATGTCTGTCTAATGTTTTTTTGTTTTGTTTTCAAAATGCAGTCAGTTGACCTCTTCATTCACCTGACTTGCTTTTATGTGTTTTAATCGGAGCTGAAATTGCTGCTAACTAATTTTGTTCATCGATTAATCTGCCTTTTTTTTGCTGACGATTAATCGATTAATTTTCCCTTTGAAATCAGAACGATTATTTCTTTTGGCCCTTTCGTACTATTTTCACTTTTATTCAAAATTAGCTGGAAAAGGGGGAAAATGGGGAGAGGAGACATGCGGCAAATCTGTCGGTGAGGAAGCAAACCCACAATTCTCCACGCCATCATGGCCTATGTGTGCTTTCTAGTGCACTCACTCCTAACAGACTGAGCGGCTGCGCAAATTCGGAAGGTTTATTAACTTGAAACGTTATCGATATTGCAAAGCAGCAAACGTTGAACGACACATATTCAACACATTTGAGTGGAGGAGGGACCAAACAAGGAAACTATGAATCACTGTCGATTAATCGATTGTCAAATTAGTTGCCGATTAATCGATGAATCAGTGGCAGCTCTAATTTTAATATCATGCCATGTGACCGATTGTACAACCAATGTAACAATATGCAATTTCTATAGCCCTGGTAAATAACATTATTCAGATGACACAGGAACTCTCATTTCTTTTTCTCTCTCTTTCATTGCTTTCCAAGATCAACAAATAAAATCGGACCCCACTCAAAACTTGTTTTCCATCTTAATTTCCTTTTTCTCCGGTCGATGGGAATAATGAACCAAGTTGAGGAATTAGGTGGACTTTTGCTATATTTTGAGATGTGGAAGTTGCTATATTTTAAGATCTGACCAAATGTGACGCAACGTGGGCGGTCGGCTCACTTATTGAGACGTGTTCAAATTGGCCATATTGGAAATAGACGTCGGTGTCACTAACGTGGCACAGAAATTGAAAAATAAACTGTAAATATTCTTATTTGGGATCATTTAAATCCAACTGGAAACATGGCCACAACCTATTGGCAGATATGGGCAGAGTAGCTATACAAATTATCAAAGTAAAAGTATTGTTATCTCAGCAAAATATTACTAGTAAAAGTAAAAAGTAATCCAAATACTTACTCGAGATAAGATAAAAAAGTACTCCACCAAAAAGTTACTTAAGTAGTGAAAGTACTTAGTAAAAAGGAACTTTCAGTAAAAAATAGAATAAATTAGGACAAATCCTCTTTTCAAAATGTCATTGAATGCTTGATGCTTTACAATCGCCCGAGACCGACGAGGTAGCCTGAGAGAGAGTGATGACATCAACATATGTGCCAACAGTTCCCAACAGGTATCACTAAAGGCCAAGTTAATGTAACGAGTAGCAAATTGCTGACATCTCAGTAAAAAGTAGTTTTCACCTCAAATCTACTCAAGTACAAGTAGAAAGTAACTTGTGAAAAATGTACTCCAAAAGTAAAAAAGTACACACAAAAAATGTTATGGAGTAAACAGGGCTCCGAACGAAAACCGGAAATGAACGGAATTTTGCTGAATTTTATGTGGAGCGGAAACGGAAACGAAAAAAGATTTCCTCAACTGTTCTGGAACAGTAACAAAACATTATGAAATCTACAAAACCGGTTTAAACGTTTTTTTTCCCGTTCTCTATATTTTAACATATCCTTGACTGGGGGACTATTTCCGTCCACTTTTACTGTCAGTAATCAAGCCCCATGCATCTGGGGCTCCATGTTGTGGACAGACGAGGAAGTGAATGTAATGGTGTTTATAAACACGGTTTTACATTCCGTGTAATACAGTTGCACTGAATTCCACCAAATATATTCAGTATAAACTATCTAAACTTAACATTGCACAATATAAGAAAATTTTGGTGTTCTGAACCGGTTCAGGACCGATATTTTGGTAGCGGAACAGTTCCAAGAATGAAAACGTTATACATAGGCCTGCCTGAACCGTTCGGAACAGAACATTTAAAAAATAATTTCGTTTTCAAACCCTGGGAGTAAATGTAATAATGTGTTGCTGCCCATCTCTGCCTATTGGTATCAATTTAGGGAGCAGTGTCTTGCCCAAGGACACTCTACATGCAGGTTGCCTGAGCAGACTCTGTTGGCTGTAAACAGCAGCGCTGCACAGGGAGATGTTGTTGTGGTTCGGGGCACCGGCACATAGCATCATGTCAGCACTGTGCGTACATTTTTGAGAGGCACATTAGTTTGCGTGCATCACGTCGATGTCAAACCAAAGTAAAAGAAACTTGCTGAACTTAGTAGGTGTACAAAGATTAATCGAATAATCGCTGACTCGTGGAATTAATCAACAACAATTTTTTTTTTTAAGTTATTTGTTGGGCGCAAGCGCCGTTTTTCATTCTTTTTATTGAGAAAGATAGCAACAGGATTAATCAGAAACTGGGATGAAGAGTTGGGGACATTGCAGAAATGCCGGGCAGGGGATTCGAACCTGCGGTGCTGCTCGACCTGTGGTCGGGGACGCGCTCGCCAACCGCTCGGCCACCGCACGCCCCCTATCGACAACTAATTTAATAGTGAATAAACCGCTAAGGAATTGAGTCGATACTATGTGAATTGATATAAATTCATTTTTTCTGGAATTACAAAATAGTAAATGGTATGAATATGAAGAAAAACATCAACATATTACGCCTTATTGTAGAATTTATTGTAATAAGTTTGTGTTTGTCTTGTGTAAGTAAGAAACTTGATTGTTGTACAGTTGTTGGTTAAGAAGAACCGAATTTAAGGGGTCCATGTTGGCCGAGTGGTTATAGACACCGCACTTAACGCGACCCCATTCATGTTAGTGGCGCTGCGTTTACCGCAGCGTCCGCAGTGTCGCGAGTTCGACTCCGCCGTCAAATGAAATAGATCTTCTGAAGTTTTTTTTATTTGTTTTTCATTTTTCTCCAAAATCCTACAACTTTGGGCAAAAGTAACCTTGGGTTCAGAAATGGCATCAGCGTTCATTCTATTTTTGGCACTACCATGGTCTATCATAACCTTAAAATAACCTGGCCAGGTGTGTCGTCATGGACGTTTGATGTTTCTTATCTGACGATAGAGAAGTTAATCTCCTCCGTGATGATGTTGATTTTTCTTCCATGGAGCGGAGGTTGGCCGACTGAAGGCCTCTTTGTGCAAGACGCTGATCAGCAGACATCTTGCCGAGATCTAGAAGTCATTTTCTAAGGTCGACGTCTTGAAGTCACCTTACAAAGATAAATAAAATGGACAGGGCTGGTTATTTATAGCACAGCTGTTGGACCTCATCCAAATGTGTTGCTAGTTGGTAGAGAATAAGTTAATAAGGGGCTCTATAGACGAGTTTGGTGGGTACTCTTAACATCACTTCCGGTGTCATTTAGTTTGACGTGTCTTTGGCTTTTTTCAACATGTCTATTCGGTGGGAGCACACACCTACAGGGTTATTTAAAACGGATGGTGGTAACTTGTGGTGTGCTATTCCACACCCAAATGCTCTCGTGCGGATCTGTGACCCACAAATGCATGATTTAATAATCAGTGCAACCTGTTCCATTTTCTCATTCTTTTTGGAATTACTAGTAGAAGCAGCCAGCCTATTGGTCCAGAAGAGCATGTGACCACTCGGTGAGTAACTGTATTTCATTAATATTTATACAAAATTCAAATTTAAAAAAATTAATTGTATATAAAATGCACTTTTTCAATGCCAGTTTTACAATGTTTTAATGTTTGAATAAATTGTTAAAAACTTGGCCTAACTTACTTCACTAAAGGTTCATAAATCTCACTGCCGAGAATCTGTTGGCATTACCGCCCCCTACTGGCTCGTACGCACTATATCGCTACCACCTACCATCAGTGCACAAAAAAAAAAACTGAGCCTGTTTTGGGAAAAGTAAGGAGTAGAAGTACAGATATTTTTTTTAAAAATTACTCAGTACAAGTAAAAACTAATCATAGAAAAATGTACTTCTAAAAGTACAGATACATGAAAAAACTACTCAAGTACAGTACTTGAGTATTTGTATTTCGTTACTTGCCATCTCGGCATCACATCCAAGAATACCATGCCATGAATGACGGGCAAACAAGCCGGATTCCCGCTCATGGACAAAATAAGGCACCCGTCCATCTTGAAATCGTATTTCCCGTGTATTTCAGGAAATGTGTCACCGCAGCATCATTTCCACACTGTGATGTCGTTTCCTCTGGGTGGCTGGTTACGCCCCCAAAGGACAAACATTAGGGCTGCAACCATTAGTCGATTAATTGATGACTAATCCAAATTAATAATTAAATTAATCGACAACGAATGTAATAGTCGATAATCGCCAAGGAGTCGAACCATTGTTATTCTCAGCAGCTTCTTTGCTGACACCACCACCTATTGATCTACACAAATTTCTGAAAATCCAAAATATGATAAATAATTATTTAACTTTATTGATGAAAAACTTCAGAAAACCATCAGAATATTAGCACATACATGTAATTGTGATGGGTTTGTGGCTAATAAGTAACTATTTTTTGAAGTAACTATTTGGGTAATGTGAACCAAAATTGACTGCATTTCAATTTGACAAGATTCAGAGAAACCTTTGATCAATAAAAAATAAAAAATAAATAAAATAAAAACATCACCAAAAGTCTCCTGCCTGTGTTTGTCTGCCCCCGTCCTTGATCTGCTTTTGGGTTTTCTAAAAATAGCCCGGTGAGCTCATGTGTCAACTTCTTTTTAAAGAAACCGGAGTTATTTTTAGAGCGAATCTGCAACATCGGCGGTCGGGCTTGGCATGACGTACCGCCGTCCGTCCCTGGACACGCTGGGCACGTAAAGGCCCTCGCTGAGTACATGCCGGACGTGCGCTGGCATGCTGGGCGGGTGTGAACTGCTGACTGTGTGTGTTGCTGTGTGGGTGTGTGTGGGTGTGTGTGTTGGTGTGTGGGTGTGTGTGTGTGGACTACCAGCGGATCTGCTGTGCCTCTCCGGTTGCAGTCAAGACTGCCGGGTGACAAAAGGCTCCCTGTCTCAGGGCCGAGAGGACAGAGTTGGGAGGAAACGGATTACATGCAATCACATTACAGTCGTCGGATTACAAAGGTTACTAACTGCAGTTCTTTACAACCAGGGTTGGGGAGAGTTTACTTTTGGAATATCTTTTTTAGAATAAACTTGAATCAATTACTTTTCGAACAAATACTTACTTACTTATGCTCTTCGCCCCCAATGGGGCATAAGGCATTGGTAATGTTCCTCCACCTATCACGGTCTTTAGCAGCCAGTTGTGCCGTGTTCCATGAGAGACCCATCTCCTTTAGCTCTGCCTCTACCGTTCTGCGCCAGGTGATCTTGGGTCGGCCTCGTTTTCCCTGGAGGTGTCCATCTGAGGGCCACTTTGGGGATTCGCTCTGGGGGCATTCGAAGTACGTGTCCAAGCCATTTTAGGCGACAGTGTTTTACCTCCGAGACAATGTCTCGGCAGGCAGTCTTTAAGTAGAGATCGTTGTTGGAAATTTTGTTGGGCCAGAATATACGACAGATCTTTCGCAGGCAGCCATTGTGGAAGGAGCTGACCTTGTTCATGTCGCACTTGGTTATGCGCCAGCACTCAGACCCGTACAGTAGCACCGGCTTGACCAGGGTGTTATATAAACGGATCTTGGTTTTGAGACTGTAGGTGTTGGAATTCCAGATCTTATGGAGTCTTGCGTGCTTTACCAAGTCTGCGCTGGATGTCTTTCTGTGCACCATTGTCTTTGCTAATCAGGCTTCCCAGATACACGAAGTCATCAATGACTTCGAGCTCTTCATCATTTATGGTGATGTGTGTCTGTGTGGTGGTGTTGATGTTCATCACTTGGGTTTTGGTGGTATTGATGATGAGGCCTGCCTGTAGAGCGAATTTGGTTAGTCGGTTAGTTTTTTCCTGTAGATGTTTTGCATTTGTGGATAGAACAGCGAGAGAACGGTAGAGGCAGAGCTAAAGGAGATGGGTCTCTCATGGAACACGGCACAACTGGCTGCTAAAGACCGTGATAGGTGGAGGAACATTACCAACGCCTTATGCCCCATTGGGGGCGAAGAGTATAAGTAAGTAAGTACTTAGAGATTCATGTTGGATCAAAAAGAAAAAATGCTCCTAAAATTACAGTTCAAGAACAGATTGCTGGTGGAACGCGAAGATGAGCGGCTACATGCATAATTAGAAAACAGCCGTGATGTAGTTGGCATGTTGATTTGTTCTAGCTAATCTCTCTTATAGCTTAGCAGCCATGTGTCCATTATAGATAAGATAAGCCAGTATTCCCAATAACATGGCTAGTCAAACCTACCATAGCAGCCAACAGTCAGGTTAGAGGTGTCTGAATCGCTCTCGGGTTCAATTTCAGAAGCACATCAGTAATTGCAGAAAGCATTTTTCAACCAATCGTAACACAGGGACATTCTTCTATCCAATGAGGTTACAGTATTATTTATCAAGCAAGTCTTTCACCCACGTAGAACATTGATCAATCAACAGTTTACACAGAAGAGCCTTAGATTCTTCAAAGTGGCGAGGCTGAGTGAAATCTCGCATCTCAACGCGATAACACAGTCTTGAGCTGCGGTAAATTACAGCGCTTTGAGCATTGTCTATTGAAAACCACAGGCGTTGGGGCAGTTGCTGACTCGGGAAGGGGGTGGTTTGAGCACAACTTGCCCGTGGTGGGAAAACTCTGATATGGGCAACTGCAATAAATGAGAGAGAGAGTCACAATATATTTCTGAATAACATAACATATTCATTTGCTTTATGTGGACACCTACTGCCACAACAAATCTTAGTGTACCACAATGTGTCACATTTGACAGCATGAACCTGTAGGATGGACAAGATGCCCAATTAAAGGGCATCTCAGTGTGTCAAGGGCTATGGTTTTTGAATACGGAGAGAGACAGATAGTACTGCTCTTACCGAGTATGCTTTCAGCAGACGCATAGGGAACAATGCTGGCTTGTGCATCAGGGAAGAGTCCAGTCGAGCTGGCTGTTTGGAGACAAAAGAAGACTTTAACCCACACATATATACAGTATGTTCTGTATAGACAAGTTTTTGACCCGTTTCCGGTGTACTTCCTGAACTACGGCAGTATATGATCTTCACTTCAGGTGCCATTTATTTTGCCGTGAATTTGACTATTTTTTAACAGGTCTAATTAGTAGGAACAAACAACTACCGTGTTATTTTTAAAAGGGTGGTGGTAACTTGCGCTGTGCGATTCCACGCCCGAATGCTCTTGTGCGGATCTATCCCCCACAAATGCATGATTCAATAACCGGCACAACCCGTTCCATTTACTCATTCAAGTTGGAATTACCAGTGGAAGCAGCCATCCCATTGGTCCAGAAGAACATGTGACCACATCGGTGAGTAGCTTCAAGTCGGATTTTGACTGTATTTCATCAATAATTATGTAAAACAGTGAGCGGAGCGAGGTAGATGATGTGGGATTTGTCACAGACCACCTTCCGTCCACTACGATAACTTTACACAGGCAACTATACAAACACAGGAAG
>OMKY01230784.1:0-15614 GCA_900302395.1 Bregmaceros cantori | reverse complement strand
CTCTCGCTCGAGACGAGAGGAGACAACAACATACAGCGTGTATAGACAGCGACAGAGAACATAATAGAATAGAGGGAGGCAATAGAGATAGAATAGAGAAAATGGACGAATTTGAGGAAAAGTTGGCCGCGGACTTGGTGTCTCACTTGGTGAGACAAGTTTACATTCGCCGCGTGTGAGCGTGTGTGTACACCACGATCCACTGGATGTCTACGCGTGCGCAGCCGACTCAGCGTGTGTGCTTATCAACGCGGGCTGCTTTGCTGTGTGTGTTGATGTGTGTGTGTTTGTGTGTGTGCACGGCGGGAGAGCGGCGAGCCAGCGCCCGTCTCCCCTCGCCCCTTCGTCTCCCCTTCGCCCCTTAACATATCAGCGGTCTGTTGTGACTCGTGACGCCCAGGCCTCGCATCGGACACGAGAGGGGGGGGGGGGGGGACTTCTCCCACGCTAAAATGTTCGAATTGTTTTCTTTCGCGTGTAACACACAGACACTGGTGCATATCAATGGACATATGGGAGGACCGCAACACGCAGACAAAACGCCTGAACGGGTGCTTTGTTGTGTAATAGTTACACAAAAACACAAAAATATGCACGTACATACGTGTGCGTGTACTATTTAAAGGTTATGTGGCATGTAAATACACCCAACATGCAATATCGTCGACTTTTGGTCATTAATTGAAATACTTTGATGCAGTTCCACGCTTATACTGTAGGGGGCGGTAAAGGTTCGTTTTGAATTTTGTGGTCGGTGTGACGTCACACTGACCACAATTTCATAAGAACCGAAATCTGGGAGGACCTCAAAATGCCTACTTTAGGCAATTATTGTGAAGCAACCACAAAACGAACAGAATAGAGTTTTACATGGTCCATTATTATGTCGCAAGCCTATTCTTAACAAATAAAAACTTGATTTTTCATGACAACCCATCTTTAAACTTCACTACAAAGGCCCATGCATTTTGTGGTGAGGTTTTTGTTTTGCTGATAGCTGAGGTGTGTCTGAACAAAAACAGATTACAGACAAAATGCTAATAACGCTAGCTGCAGGCTGTTCTGTCATAGTACGAAGCCGAATCAGTAAGAAGCAATAAAACGTGGGTATATGAGCTAAAACCACAGCTTGGTGTGTTTTGCCGACCTGAAAAACACAGTTAAAACACGCTATTAAATACGCTGGTTGGCGCCACACGGCATGTTTAGTGAACGATTAATTTCTGGCAAAATATTCAGTCAATTAGAATCGGAGGTTGAGGGGCACGGCAATGACTAAACAGCGTGTCCTCTGTCAGTGAGCACGGAAAATGATTAATTGGACGAATCTTTTTAACGTACCTTTTTAGTGAACCGATTCAATTCAATCAACTGTACGATTTTGTCCGTCATGCGTTAACGTTTTTAAACTTCCACTGCCACCTACTGGACAGAGTCGGTAAGGTCAGACTACACAGTTCAGTAATACACAAATTCGAATACTAATATTATTATATATATATAATAATAATATAATATAATAATATACTATATATATATAATAATAATAATTATTGTTGTTTTTTTTTCAAATCACAGATCACTCAAATCAGTGATGTTTTAAAAACGTGCAAATCGTAGCACTCTGAGGGTGCAGACGTCAGCTTATCCAGTTAGAGTATTTCTATCGATGAATGGGAATCGCAAGTCATTTATTACACATTTTCATGTGCAGTCCAATTAAATAAAAATGTTGTTCATTCCGTTGACATAGTTACAGAATTTCCCTTTCAGGATTAATAAAGTATTATTAATAAAGACTTGTTGATTATCAAAAATGTTGATTTGTATTCTGACGGACACTTTGGCTGTCTCAAAATGGGCCTGGAGGTTAAAATGCTGAAAGTAATATTTAGAATAGAAAAAGTTGTAAAAGCAATGTGTAGTGTGTTAATCTTATGGAATTCCCAGGATACGGTACTTGGTCTTTTGCACTTCCTATTAAATACCCCCAATCTAAGAGACAAGTGCACGAACAATATAAAAAAAGGACAAATAATAATTTGGATGATACTGAAACTTTTACTAATTCAGTTTTGTCTCTATGAGTAGCTCTTATTTTCATGTAATAATAAGTATGGGTAAGTGCAATTCTCCAGAGAACTGATTACGAAACAGAGAATTCTTCAATTCCATCCAGCTAGATCAATTTCAGAACCTGTTTGTCGACCAAAAAACAATACAGGTGGGAATTCAGTCCCTGTAGAAGACCCTGCTCCACAGGTATATCCCGCGCAGCTGAATTACCTGTGGAGCGACATCCAGCTGAAGGGTATAAAATGTGTCCACCTGTTCTCCAAGCCACTCACACCATAAGCCCTGAGTCCAGCAGCATCCAACCCCAGCAACCACTGCAAGCAGAAATGGCGTCCATCTCCAGTCTCAGCACCTACTCTTCTGGCGGTTCTCTCCGGCGAAGCGGTGGAAGTGTTTACGGCGGGGCCGGTGGTGTCGGAGTTCGAATCAGCCAAGTGTCGTCTCTTGCAGCCGCTGGTGCATACGGCACCGGATCGGGTGCGTACGCCTTTGGAGCCGGCAGGTGCGGCTTTGGAGGTGGGGACTACACTGCCAACGAGCAGGCCACCATGAAGGGGCTCAACACTCGCCTGGCGTCCTATCTGGAGAAGGTGCGCAAGCTGGAGGCTGACAACGCCGAGCTGGAGAAGAAGATCCGTGTTTACCTGGAGAACCAGCTTGGGCCCCAGGCCTATGACATGACCAAGTTCCTTGCCCAGATCCATGCATTGGAGGATGAGGTGAGATTTCATGTGATGTCTTTAGCTTGTAATGTGACAAGGTGATACATAACTTCACGCTCAGTATCTTACCCGGAATTACCATCTTCTCTGGACACTGACCGACACACTGACCGACTCACAGGCACATGAGTCACAAGAGTTTGATCTCATACATGAGAGAAATATCCTCTGCTGTATTCCAGATAAAGGTGTCCAGACGTGCCAACTCTGCAATCTATCTGAGCATCGACAACGCTAAACTGGCAGCAGACGACTTCAAGATGAAGTAAGTACTGTCATCAAGTGGCCATTTCCTGTAATGAACTTTCTTTATTGGAGCTGCTTCTCAAACCTCTTCCTGGATTTCCACACACACTGAAAGAAGAATAAAGAGTGTGTCGTGTGACAATGTACACTATTGCAGAATAGTTGAGTTGATGAGGAGATATACGATCACAAACTTAATAGTAAAATTTGAAGTCTTTCGACAAAATTATATAATTACCCTCCATGGTCACTTGTATGAGCAATAAAATCGAAGCAGTGGGAATTCAAAGCAAATGTTCAGATTAGATACAAAAACACTTCAATGGAAAACATTTGAGAAACCAGACTGACCTTTGTCATCTGTCACAACCCACGTTGTAGATATGACAATGAGGTGTCCATGCACCAGCTGATCGAGGCCGACATCACCAGTCTGAGAGCAGTGCTGAAGGACCTCAACCAAGACAGGATCAGCCGGGAACAGGAGCTGGAGTCGCTGAGGCTGGAGCTGTTCACCTTGAAGAAGAACCACGAGGAGGTCAGACCTTTCATTCATTGTCATCTCAACACTCGTCAGTTGTCTAGCCTGGCGAGCCAGAACCAACGAATCATCCACGCATTGCATGTGATTAGAACGATTATTGGGTCTGGTAAAACCATGGTCGAAAAACATGTAAAAAAGAAATCAAATCGTATTATCCAGTCAGCGCAGTAGGTGGGGCAAGCAGCATTGTTTATTTCCCCCTTTCTTTGAATTCATGTTTTATGACTAATCTAATTAAATGTTTGTTCACAGTCACCCTCGTCTCCATTGGCAGTTTTGCGGAGCTGAGTATCATTATTAATATTATTGCATGTTTTTCCTCTAATCCCAGGAGCTGCTCGCCCTGCGTGCTCAGATGAAGGCTGACGTGAAGGTGGAGGTGGATGCTGCTCCACAGGAGGACCTGACGACAGCCATGGAGGAAATCAGGAAGTACTACGACATGGTGACAGAGAAGAACAACAAGGAGCTGGAGGCCTGGTTTGCTGAGAAGGTGGGGACGTCTGATGATGATGCTGATAATAACATCCTTGTTACATAGTTATGCAAAGTTTATTGGGAAATGCAATATAGTTACAAAAGTCATCTAGCAGCTACCAAATATGGCGGATTTCCCCTAATGTGGGCCCTTTTTTGCAGCTTTCTAATGTGGGACAATCAGTTGCTTAATGTGGAACAGTGAAATGTAGGGTGGAATAGTCAGACTCAATGTTAGACACATTACCATAGTTTGTTTTTACAATAGTTTTACCCAGTGCTTAATTTGTCAAGCCGGAGGTCCTGGAGCTGGGGATGAGTAGCTCCCCCATCTCAAGATCAGCTGGGGGAGCGCATGTCCGAGGTGGGGAGCGGCCGTCAGAGGTGGGTGAGCTAGCTCCCCCTTGTTCCCCCTCAAATTAAGCACTGGTTTTACCATAGACATTCATTAGTTCAGGGGGGACTCAGAGCCACTGGAGCTTAGGTGACCCACATTAGGCAGTGGCCCATTTTAGGGCAATCCACCCTATATTTAAATCATGAATCAAAAGGAAAGCAGAGTATATAGACTATTTCTATATTAATGTGTACATTTGATTTGTTCTTCCCCAGAGCGCGGCACTGAGCAGCAATGTTTCTGCCACCTCTCTGACTCTGGAGTCCTCCAAGAGCGAGGTCACCGCCTACCGACGCACACTACAGAGTCTGCAGATTGAGCTGCAAGCTCAGATCAGCACGGTAAGTCTTAGATTGTTCACTGTTCAACCTATAAGTGTGATATTAAACTAGGGGTGTCAATGTTTAATCGATTATGAAACATTAATATTTGGTTAAACAATCAATAACATTTACTTTGATTACTGACTGCCCTGCTCCAAGAGCGACGGGGTTACACTAGACGTATGCCCTGCTTCATCACTAAGAACTATTGACCTATTGATCCATGCCCTTTGTGTTTTTTGAGTCTTGTTCTTTACACTATGTTCTTTGCACTGTTACCATAATAAAAAACGTGATGTGATTTGTTAATTGACAATGGCAAGAAAAGATGGTTCTAATTTTTACCAAACAAAAATGTGTACTACAGGAGGGGAGCGAACGGGTAGAGAGCTCGTCCCCCACACCCACACACCATAGGTCGAGCAGTGTTGCGGGTTTGAATGCCCTGTTCAGCTTTTCTGCAATGACCACACCCCCCCACCCTCCGACTCTTCATCACAGTTTCCGATTTAATCCTGTCACTATATCTCTCAATAGAGAAAGAAAAGCGGCCCTTGCTTACATTTGCCGCATCAACAAACAATGATCTCTTCCTTGTGTTCCATAGTAGGTCAACAATACCTCCATGAGCTTTGCGTAATGAAAATAACATAACTTGTTGATTGTGCAGTTCCCATTTTGTGTACCAACGACACCACTGTCCTAACAACAGTTTGCTCTCTCAGGTTGAGTCCCTGGAAGCAACACTGGCCGAGACCAAGCTAAGGTACTCCACCATGCTGGGAGGCTACCAGGGTCAGGTTACAGCCTTGGAGGACCAGCTGGAGCAGCTGAGAGCGACCTTGGTGTCCCAGGGCCAGGAGTACCAGACCCTGCTGGACATCAAAACACGCCTAGAGCTGGAGATAGCAGAGTACCGCAGACTGCTGGATGGAGACATGTGAGTGGAGCTTACAGGTTATCTGCTGGGCTTACACGCCGGCATTCTGAAGGCTCTGCATTCCGAAGTCAATTTTGGCGTTTCATTTGCGGTGATGTGTGATGTGAAATGTGAATTTAAAAAAGAAATATCATCTTATTTTGTTGGGGTCCGTCCAAAACCCTAACCCCAACAAAATAAACAAATCATCAGAATGGAGTGGTTTCAGAATGGTGAGATTACTATATTCATTATGAAAATCTGTTCAAGGTCAACGTAGTAACAGGTAAATGTGCATCTAACCGCACCCCTTTTTTACATATTTTCATACAGCATTCATTCAGGGCACAGCTTTGGATCAAAACGCGGAATCAAAGAAAGTAAAAATCATGGGAAGGCCTGAAATTGTATTTAAAGGTAATCTAAAAGTAGTGCATAGTAATCCCTTACTTTACTTTTAAAATGTGATGATGGGATTATGTTCCTCATTACTATTCAGTAGGGTGGATTGCCCTAATGTGGGCCCTTTTTTGCAGCTTCCTAATGTGGGACAGTCACTAGCCTAAAGCGGTTCAGTGAAATGTAGTGTTGAACAGTTTAACTTCATGTTAGATACTTTACCATAGTTTGCTGTTACCATAGTTTCACTGACATTCATTAGTTTAGGGAGGAGCCAGAACCACTGGAACCTAGGTGTCCCACATTAGGCAGTGGTCCACATTAGGCCAATCCACCAAAACTATTACTAAATCATAGAATTTCTAATATGTAATTTGTAACTGTAAGGGATTACAATTCAAAAAGTAATCCACAACCCTGCTCTGAACCCTCACTTGGACAAAATGTGACAGCAGCATAAATCACAGTGGTATTTTTCATAAGTAAGGCGTCACTTTCTAAAAAAGTAACATGTTTGCGTGGTCCACAGTGACAAGATGACCACCACCCGCAAAGTGGTCTACATCACTGAGGAGATTGTGGACGGCAAGGTTGTCTCCACCTCCAGCACCTCCACCTCATCCAGTGTGGTCTCCATCGTGGAATGAGCTTCAACACTACAAGTTTACATTACAGGAGATGGAAAATACGTTTACATGTTGAGGAGATAATAAATATTGTATTGCAAATCTGTCTTTGCGTGGGAATAATTATATCAGTGTAGCACTGTATTATTATTTTGTAGCGACCCTACATTTTGTATTATCAAGCCATCATAGACATGTGCTGATGTAATCTCGGCCGCAATGTACGTCATTGGGGCTGGCTTGGTGACTGGTCATTGTGACATCACCTACCAGAGAGTTCTGTGTATAATGCATATAAGGAGATGCCTATGGATCACTCTCCTTCTTTGTGATTCCGGTCCTGAATAAAGACATCGCAACTGCATCTTAGAGGTTTCCCGTCGTCCATTCTTCCCTCTACCTCACGGCGGTTCTACGACCTCTAAAATTTCATATATTTCTCGAGGCTTCGCTAACTCTAAATGCAAACATCCAATATTTACCTTTATTCAAGCCTCACCTAAAGGGATATCCCGGAACACGATAGAAACATCAATTAAACCCACAAATAGTAAAGAACCATGCTCGCTGTAGGATTCAACAGTTTCTTTACAAATTTTAACGTCTCATGGCCATTGTTCAGGGTGCTTCCCAGAGTGTTGGCAAGATTTTGTGCTAGTGTTATTTCATGAGATGTCATTTTTAATTTATATTAAATTAAATGTTTATACTTTATTTTATACCCAAACAACTCTTATTAAAACAAAGCTAAAGAAATTTGGGTCAAATCCATACATTCAGAAGTTGTGGATGAAGCTAAATTGTGACCATCTTGAATTCAGCCACCTTTAAGTGTTTCATGAACCAAGAGCATTAACACACCCAATCGGAGACAAATCTATCCATCCAATCAAAAGTTATCAAGTTAACACGAAGGATCTGCCACGGCAGAATATCAATGTATGGAATTGTCACTTTGTCATGTTTTCGCATGGAAATAGGTCCAAATATTATTGAAATAAGAGTGAGAACAAACAGGGTGTACGTCAGAAGCATGGATGCTCAATCCTCCCAAACAGTGGCTTCGGAATCTTTGAAGTACTCCAAGTCATGAGTTTGCTGTACTCTGTGATGAGCCTGTTGTCAGGGACCAGAACAGGCACAGGACTCAAGCGCACAGAATCAATTAACAAACAAGGTCCAAAATGCAGGAACAAGACTAGTTAACATACCGGGCAGGCAGGTTGACACAATGGGGGACGGACGAGGCGGGGGTACAGACTGGTGGGTTACCACGGGCAGGGGGAGCAGACAGGCTTGAGCAAACAGGAATCAATTGCAGTTAAGGCAAGGTGAGCTGATAAACTAACAGGGAACAAGGGCTGGCCTGGCTTATATAGTGGGGGAAGATAATCAGGTAACAGGTGGGGGGACAGTACTGGTGCAGATGGCAGGCAGATAACAAAATACATACAATTGATACTAAAGACAGACTTCTAATAAGATATTGATAACCTCCTCAACATGTAAGAATAATTTTATTTATAAAACTACAAAATATTTAAACTTTCAGTGCAGTAAGGCAATAGACCAATGTACAAATGCAGAAATAAAGTCATCAGTCTGTGTGCACATACTCATCTCAGAAGCGACGATGACTGATGGTGGTATTGTTCTGCCCTCCCAGTCATGTTATTTTATAGTGTTGAGTTTTTTGCATAGACCGTGTATAAAAATGGACGTCACGCTAGAGCCCATGGTTGAAGCTTACTTCCGTATTGGTATTCGCCTCATGTGGGCGTGTGTGGACTGAGAAAGAAAACCCTATGGAATCCCCTTAAGAAATTGCAATTTTAACAGCTGTTTTAACCTATTTAACGTGTGGACCAAAATCCCATATTCATTTGTATTGCTGGTATGCCCCGTCTTAATTGTTTTAGGGAGGTCATAATTGTACAAACGTGCCAGATTTGGCGTTATTAATTGTTTTTAATTTTGCGGGGGAGTGGGGTGTGTGGGGGTGTGGCCAGCGAGCGCTGTTGTTGGCCAGCGAGCGCTGTTGTTGGCAAAAAATTATGGAGTAATTTGTCTCTCCTGCAATCTTTGTAAGTACATTTTTCAACAGGCTATATTTTTGCCCTGTATGGAGGGGCTTGTGTAGAGAACTATGCCTAATGATGTCATAATATTGCAACAAATAACCGAGCTAGACCCCGAATGCATTACATTACACTGCCAGCGGGCATCGCTAACAGCCCGGCCGGACTGAGCAGGATAGTGCAGTGATTTACTAGGCCTCACTGTAATGTGTCGCCCTGAAGCACCCGGGCCGCGGTCTTTTTATTCATTTTTGTCACCGTGCGGCAACCGGAGAGGCTAACCACCTGATCCGTTTACCGGTAGGTAGAATGCGCGCCGTATGGGAATTATTTGGAGCTGTTGTTGAACCAAGCTACCGTTAACATGCTGCTAGGCTATGCTCGGCTGGCAGTTACCATAGAGTTATTCAGAGCGATACGTTGACATCATTAGGCACTGTTCTCTACACATGCACTTCTAATTTAGGGTAAAAATATGGAATTTGAAAATATGTACACATGTAGACAAATCACAGTACCTGTATTATTATTATTATTTTATTAAATGTATTACTATAGAGCTGACTACGTATAAGACACGCCCTTAGCTCCATATTTGGAAAAGGGATATTCCCCGACCACGCCCTTAGCACCATATTTGGAAAGGGGGCGTCTCCAAACCTTCCAGGATCGCCCCAACATACGGGTATTTCTCAGCAATGTCAGCCCGCGTTCACCGCTATGGGATGACGTCACGCACACTGCGTCTACTTATATACAGTCTATGTTTTTTTGACGAGGGCTCCACCTGCTGGCGCAATTCATAGCATCGCACACAACTTTGAAGAAGAAACTGAAGACGTTCAGGACAGACGGCGCGAGACTGCTGACGGACACCTGTTGCTGCTGCCGACATGATAATTTCTTATCACAATGTGTTTGGTTGTGAAGGCATTGTCTGTAAATTAAATGTATACACTTTATATTATGATTTACACAATTTAGATATGCAGTAGTCCAAGTTGAATAAATGAATAATGGATAGTATGCACTTTATGTACATCGTGTTCTAGCAGTATGGATGCTCAATTGGTCACTCTTAAGACATATCGTACTAAGTTGACTATGTTCTGTATAGGTATGACTATCTTGAAATATTCAGCGAGTCCACGATGATCACTTTACCCAGGCAAATATACAGACACAGGAAGTGCGTTTCACTCGGTGGGACCAAATGCCAGCTCCCTGTATTTAGCAGGTAAACTAGTTTATACCACACAGGGCTGCCTGTCCCCCCATACCCCACAATACTTTGGTTGAGTCTAGAACAATAATAGCTGATTAACTATAAATAAAGCATACAGGAAATAGAGAACTCAACACAAACTTGTAATTAAATATTTATTATCTCCTCAACATATTTTTCATCTTCTGAAATGTAAACTTGTAGTGTTGAAGGTCATTCCACGGTGGTGACCACACTGGATGAGGTGGAGGTGCTGGAGGTGGAGACCACCTGACCGTCCACAATCTCCTCGGTGATGTAGACCACTTTGCAGGTAGTCTTGGTTGTCTTGTCACTGTGGACCACACAAACATGTTACTTTTCTTTTCTTTTTACAAATAAATGCTTTACAGTTACAAGTTATTTGTGGAAAATGCACCAGTGACTAATGCTGTAGGCATCTTTCAATCAGGGTGTTGGTACCGTGAATAATAATAATAATAATAATAATAATAATAATAATAGAGTTGAAACAATTATTGATCATGACTTGACTCCATCCTGCCTCAAATGATCGTTCTCTCTTTTGGGATTCTACTGTAGCTACTGCATCAGTTACCAATTGAATTTCATAACTATGTTTTACTAAATGAAGTTACTCAACATTTTTATTGATTGTCATAAAAAATGTGTCTCTTTTGAGAGAAAAAAAAACACATCTTTACACTATGATGTTGACTAACATTTTAAGAATAATGCTATGCAGTTAAATGTCTTCTTATTCCTTTCAACATTTATTTGACTTATCTACTGTATGTATCTGAGGATCTAGTCACAGCATGAACACCCAGCTAGTTACCCTGGCTCCACTCACATGTCTCCATCCAGCAGTCTGCGGTACTCTGCTATCTCCAGCTCTAGGCGTGTTTTGATGTCCAGCAGGGTCTGGTACTCCTGGCCCTGGGACACCAAGGTAGCTCTCAGCTGCTCCAGCTGGTCTTCCAATGCTGTAACCTGACCCTGGTAGCCTGCCAGCATGGTGGAGTACCGCAGCTTGGTCTCTGCCAGTGTCCCATCTAGCGACTCAACCTGAGAGAGAAAACTGTTGTTAGGACATTGGAGTAGTTGGTGGACCACGCAATGCTCTGTGCACTGCCCATCAAAGTATGCACTACACATGCAGCACCTGGATGACGTGGGCGCATAGCACTCTTTGAGGTAACTTTGTCCTTAGTGTTTAATAATTGTTGAATATTGGGATGTCAAATTTTGATTAATGCATTATTCAGTTAACTAATTGTATCGATCGATGAATCAATTATGAATTATCAATTATGAATGGCAACCATTTTCCACTAATTGGAACTGGTTGTTGGAATCATGGAAAGCAGCACTTTTAACGTGGATGACCAAAAAACCTTCTGAACAAAGTCTCAAAATTTTAAGTAATGATAATGTTTGTCTATGATGGGTTGTCATTTCGTAAAACTCAGAGAGGTATTGGGATATTATGGACATACTATGGTGCAGCATGACAATATGCATCAAATGCATTCATTGTATTGTAATGTATGCATTTTTTGATTGATTGTTTGGGGGAAGAAAATAATTGATTTAAATATTTTTGATTGGATAATGTCAATTATCAATTGACAGCCCTAGTTTAATATTACACTCTATGTAGGATAGTATGTGATCTAAGTCTTACCGTGCTGATCAGAGATTGGAGCTCGATCTGCAGACTCTGTAGTGTGCGTCGGTAGGTGGTGACCTCGCTCTTAGAGGACTCCAGAGTGAGAGAGGTGGCAGAAACCTTGCTGCTCAGTGCCGCGCTCTGGAGAACAACACATAAAATGTACACATGAATATAGAAATAGTCAATATACTCTGCTTTCCCAACTAAAATTGAGGATATCTTATCAACGTTATTACTCTTGAAGTAAAAACACTTATCACTCAAAAGACTACCCCACCTTCTCAGCAAACCAGGCCTCCAGCTCCTTGTTGTTCTTCTCTGTCACCATGTCGTAGTACTTCCTGATTTCCTCCATGGCTGTGGTCAGGTCCTCCTGTGGAGCAGCATCCACCTCCACCTTCACGTCAGCCTTCATCTGAGCACGCATGGCGATCAGCTCCTGAGTTTGGGAAAAAAAACGCACTTTTGGGGAGGGTCTAGTGATACATCTTCACCAAAGTTGTTGCCCTCTTCACCAAAGTTGTTCACCAACAGTGACATAGACTATTAAATAAAAGGATGGCAACTAATGAATGAAAGGTCTGACCTCCTCGTGGTTCTTCTTCAAGGTGAACAGCTCCAGCCTCAGCGCCTCCAGCTCCTGTTCCCGGCTGATCCTGTCTTGGTTGAGGTCCTTCAGCACTGCTCTCAGACTGGTGATGTCAGCCTCGACCAGCTGGTGCATGGACACCTCATTGTCGTATCTACAAAGTGGATGGTGACAATTAGCAACGGTCTGGTTTTCCAAATGTTTGTCCAATAGTGATGGTTTTTATATAAAATCTGTTGAGATTTCACAGCTTCAGTTTGTTGCAGATACCATTGCTTATGAATGGTGAAGATGTAACATTTGGAGCCTTTACATTTTTGTACATCAAGGGCTACATCACACACCCTTTATTCTTTCAGTCTGTGATGAATTCCACAATATGAGATGAGAAGGAGTCCTAATAATCAATTTCACTGAAAGGTAGGAAATAACCACTTGCTGATGGCAATACTCACTTCATCTTGAAGTCATCTGCGGCCAGTTTGGCGTTGTCGATGCTCAGGTAGATTCCAGAGTTGAAGCGTCTGGACACCTTGATCTGGAAATGAAAATCAGCAGATGAAAAGTTTATATTTAGGCATCTGCACAGTATGACAATGAGTTTATCCTGAGAAGATGGGAAATTCAGGTGAACTTTCTGTGTGGGAAGTTATGCTTTAAGCGGTACAGGGGTATCCTCTGGGCATTCGCCCACCCCCAAAAGCATGTTCTAGTTAACCTGCTCCAGTCAGTGGCCCTGGCCAAGGTACTGGCTCAGAATTTGGAGTTGGCCCGCGTGCACTGCACCGCGGCTGCCTGCCGCTCCTCACTCCTCAGCAATGAGAATTGCACTATACATGTTTGTATGTGTGACTAAATAAAGTACCTTTAACTTTTATTGGACCTCCTTGTCAAGTTGTACACCAAGGGTAAAACATGAAATCTCACCTCATCCTCCACTGCATGGATCTGGGCAAGGAACTTGGTCATGTCATAGGCCTGGGGCCCAAGCTGGTTCTCCAGGTAGACACGGATCTTCTTCTCCAGCTCGGCGTTGTCAGCCTCCAGCTTGCGCACCTTCTCCAGATAGGACGCCAGGCGAGTGTTGAGCCCCTTCATGGTGGCCTGCTCGTTGGCAGTGTAGTCTCCGCCTCCAAAGCCGTACCCGCCGGCTCCAAAAGCGTACGCACCAGATCCGGTGCCGTATGCACCAGCGGCTGCAAGGGACGTCACCTGACTGATGCGAACTCCGACACCACCGGCTCCGCCGTAAACACTTCCACCGCTCCGACGCAGAGAACCGCCAGTGGAGTAGCTGCTGAGACTGGAGACAGACGCCATTTCTGCTTGCAATGGTTGCTGGGGTTGGATGCTGCTTGGCTCAGAGCTTATGGTGCAAGTGGTTTGGAGTGGTGTAGTGAACTCTTTTATACCCTGCAACTGGAAGTCGCTTTGCGGCTAATACTGCTGAGGGGCAATGGAGGGGGATTCTGGATGAACCAGAATCACAGACACAACCTGCACACTCTACTGGATTAACAGGTTCTCGGAAGCCCAAGGGGGGCAGCACAGGAAATAAGATAAATAAGATAATAAAAAATGAAATAAGTCTTCATTCTTAGCAACATTTACATTTCAAGTAAATTAATTATTAAGCAATTGCATTTACATTGATTATTTTAGTGATACAATGGTTATTGCACTGATAATGGAAAAAAACATACACAAATGGTTAATCTAATATGCTTTACTGGATTGTTATTGTCATTGATGTGTTCTATGGTTAGTGGAAAAACTGCATTATGATTCATTGTTAGTGATACAGAATTTAATTCTTGGCGGAAATGGAATGTAAAAACAAACTAGATTGTGATACTGACAGTTCTGTTTTTAACAACTCTGACACGGACCACAGTGGTTGACTTAGAATCAGTTCAGATTTGTAGGGGCCTAGGCCATTCAAGTCCAGCAATGATAATTAGTGCATTCTATAAGAAGCAAAAAAATCTGTAAAGCGCAAATTGTGTGAAGCAACTTTGTTGTAATGTAACCTTAAATTTAAAAAAATATGTTAATTGTTGAATGTAATTAGACATTGATGTAATTGCAGGCGTCATATCGGAATCATGAGCAGCTTTATTTTGGCAATTGCAAGCAATGTGATGAAATTAAACTGATTATGGTTTGGAATTATGGTTTGAAACACTGTAGACACTCTGGGCAACATGTAATAATAAGCTAAGCTTGGCCTAAGCTTAGCTTAAGTTTTGTGGCAGATCTGAACCAGACAGTGATGGGTGAGCAGAAAACTATTGCAATAATAAGAAAAAAATGTCTAGTGCCAACATTCTTCGGCAGCTAATATGTTTGGTCATATCGAATTCATATCATTTTATTTTGAGTGTCATCGGAATGTTTATTTAACAATGTAGACAAGGTTTAATCTATCACTGTACCCAATAATTTCTAATAGACAATTATCAACATATTTTTAATTGCTGAAAGATTGTCTCACATTTATTGTCTACTAGACTGAACATCTATAAGACCAGGGGTTAATTTGAGCCGGAACAGGATCCCCCACCTCCTCATTTTGACCCCCCTGCGTTCCGGGACCTATTTGGGCTGATCCGCCACCTCTTGTGAATAATATTAATATTTTTTAATAAAAGAAATATACTAAATACATTGGTGGGGTGTGTTCTAATAATATATCTTCATATGTGTCTTCATACATGTCTTTATTCAAATTCAACGTAAACTCATCTGTGATTTCTTGCCGGGCGGCGTCATATACATGTTATAATGTCCCCTACCTGCGTGCGCCGATGATTTACCCCGTTAAATGGGCGTGTCGACGCTGCGCTTTCCCGTGCTGAGAGACGGAGCAGGATGCGTGTGCCCCAGAGTTGCCAGATGTACGATAATTATCGTATTTGTACGATAGTTTTGCCCTCTGTACGATGTACGATCAATAATGGGGGAAAATCCAAAATGTACGATAATTTCAGTTAGTTCCCCAAACACGCATCTCTCTCTCTGACACCCCAGAGTCATTCATAGCAGGCTTTGAACTCAGGTGGCGCGGCATTCAATACACACAGGGCTGCTGCTAACTTTGCCCGGAAGAAACTGTTTCCCGGCCGATGTGCATTTCCTGGTGTGACGATGCTACGCCGAGAAACGCAATTGGTTGAGATACCCCAATCCGCGGTTTTGATTGGACGTCACGCCGGAAAACCTTGATAATATTTTTGAGAACTTAATCGTAAAATACTATTAAATCGTTAAAAGGCTGGAAATTGCATCTAAGAAACACAACATCTTCTGGGGGGGGGC
>OMKY01230783.1:0-10870 GCA_900302395.1 Bregmaceros cantori | reverse complement strand
GTATTCGTCGTCGTCGCATTATAAAGTTACAAAGTAACATATGCTGAGGCTCCTCTGCCTGTCTGGCAGCCTGCTGCACGCGTATAGAGAGGGGCTCACCACACGGTGTGAGTAATACTCTCTCTATCGCTTTCTCTCTCACTTATTTTATTTTAATAATAATAATAATAATAATACATAGGTTTTATATAGCGCTTTTCTGGACACTCAAAGACGCTTTACAGAGTAAGAATAGAAAAACCCCGCTGAGAAAAGTTTCAGCTCACCCAGCGGAGTCGGTCACAGATGCGATGGGCTTGCCGGCGAGGTGTCGTCCCGCTCACAGCTTTTGCGGGCCGGTAGCTCAGGGAGGAGTAGCACTTTCCCCCCGCACCACCACCACTACCAACGCGTGAGGGGCGAGAGCCGGTGGGACCGGCGGCTCAAGGAAAAGAGCCACCACTCCCAAGCAGCACGCGCGGGGCTACAGCCGTGTGCGAGCGCCGTTAATATTGAATGTTTTTACACCTGGCGGCCGTGTGCGAGCGCCGTGTGCGAGCGCCGTTAATATTGAATGTTTTTATAATTATCCGCGACTCGACAAGCCGCGCTCCTCCAGGGCGACCCGTCGGAGGTACAAGGGTGGGCCATCTGCAAAAATAATGCTGTAATAATGTAGTAATAATAAGCAATAATGCTGTAATAATGTAGTAATAATAAGCAAAAATAGGACGTAGCATCTGCTCCCTATGGACGTAGCATCTGCTCCCTATGGACGTAGCATCTGCTCCCTATGGACGTAGCATCTGCTCCCCATGGACGTAGCATCTGCTCCCTATTGGACGCCTTTGCGATGTGACGTATCGCCCTGCTCCCTCTGGAATGAGTGCGTTTCAATCATAGCAGTTGCATGCTATGAAAATGATGAAGATGAAAATACAATGCCAGCAATGTTATTCTCACCTGTGGCTCCATGGGGCGGTGCATAGCAGGGCCATCACCGGCCCCTCCATTAGAGAAGGTCTCCGATGATCGCGGGGGCAGTGGGGGCTGCTTGGAGGGCGGCGCCGACTGCGGCGACCCCTGGATGTTCTTGCGGTACCGTTCGTCGGCCTGTGAGGGAAGTCATGGGGGGGGCGATGGGGGTTGGGTAGGGAGAAGAAGGTTAGATTGAGAATGCTAGGTTCTCGCTTTCTGCAAAGGAAACCTTTGCGGTGGAATGCGGCAGTACCGAGTAAATGGCCGAAGGAAGACGACAACAAGCCGGTGATAGCGCCACTGGGGGGACAGGGGGCGCTCAAGAGTCCTTCCTTGTTAGTAGAAAGGGGGTCGCAGTGGAGGTTGCACACATGCATCGACCCCCACGCGGAGTGGCGCATGCCGAGATAGTGCTGCATTCACATTCGGTAGGTACGAGGAAAATACTTTGTCAAGTGTGAATTCACAGGAAACAACAGGCGAGAGATGTTATGGATTGAAATTAACACATTTTCAAAGGGTCTAAAAGACCAAAATTAATTTTGAAATGAATTTTTGAGTCAAAGCTACCTCCCCAGCACACAGCTGCATACAATTACAGAAGTGTCAAAGTCGATTCGAAATCGAAATCGGATTATTTCGTTCAGAGGATTTTTGAAAAAGTTAAATCGTAAAATCGGATTTCCTTTTCAACATTGATAATAATGATTTTACTGGTCTGTTTTAAGTTATATGGGTGAATAAAATGTATATACATTGATAATTGTATTAATTCTAAGCCAAAGGGTGAAGGTGTCTCGGAATCGGAAGCAAATCGAAAATCGAGATTTCAAAGACACTAATCAGGATTTTATTTTTTGGCAAAATCATACAGCCCTAAACATAGCATTTTAATGGTGCCATTGTCTGGATTAAGAGTAGCTAGAGGAGACCTGTGCTGCGTCCCAATTCTCATCGTAAACCTTAGCCCTTGCTTGCGCACTATGTTTTTGTGGATTTATTGCTGATCTGACACGCCGTGCAGTCGTATTTTCAGACCTCGTGGCCAAGTCAGCTCCCAACTTCACTTGGAGCCTCGGGAGAATCGAACCGTTGCCTTTATGCGAATAGTGTACAACAACCAGAAAACGACCCGGCTAAATGTTTTCATGGCCAAAATTAATCATCGGCACAATTAAAATACAGGAAACAGTCTAAGAAACATGTTTTTCCATGTCCCTTCCCCTTTAACAAATATCAAGGAGGCGTGGCAAACCCAGCACTTCTGCTACAGAGAAATTGTTGCAACATAACAATCAGCCTGGCTGCCCACTGTACTGAACATCTGTTACTCCAGCTAACGTCCCGAGTTCCCCCACAATGACATCATCAAGACGGGCTAACACTATTCGTCTGCTTGTAAGACTCATCTTCTTGAACCTCACACCAAGCCGGGCTTAGATCTTTCCAGCTGTTGACTCACCCAGCATGCACTTTGAAAGCTAAAGCCTTAAACGGTAATTCCCGTTTTCTTTTTTTTCTTTGAATACCAAGGCTTATCCTTCTATTGTCAGTGAGAGCAGTGCATACTGATAGACTTCAGCGATATAACAATAATATCATATATCCTGATATTTCAAAAATATCATCAGGACTAGGGGTGTAAATAATATCGATTTTGTATCGATATACCGATACAACAGCTGTCGATACAATGTATCGATACGTCCGGAAAGAGTATTGATTTTTTTTTCTCGTTTATTTGTTTATTATGTGCTCCTGGACGCAATTCCACTCCTGTGCTGCGGGTGGCGCTAAACCTATTTGGCGCCGTCCTCGCTTCCTTAACACACACAAACACAAACACGGCGTGTGTGCCATGGCCATAGACTGTATGTGTTTATATACAGTCTAAATAAATGTATAACGATATTACAGCTGTCGTTGATTTATTTACAATTTGAAACATTGTCTAGCCTGTTGGGTAAAACAAAAAAGTAATTGTATCAAAATCGTATCGAATTTAATCGTATCGTGGCAAATTCTTGAGTATCGAAAAAAATCTAATCGTTGGGTCAGAAAATCGATACTGAATTGAATCGCCGTGATGGGTGTGATTTACACCCCTAGTCAGTACAATATCGGGATCGTCGGTAGGTCTTTGAAAGCTTGTGTACAACAAGTACAACTCTTGTCATTTTTAATGCTACGTACCGAGGAGGCAATCGACAGTGTGGGAGTGACAATTTATAATTCAATACTAGATTAAACAAATGTGTGCTGTTTAGTGTCTTGAGAGACGTTGCATAGAAGATGAATGCGTTTAAAAAAAAAAAAAAAGTCACCAATATACTTCTCATCGAGCACTGCTAGCATCAAATGGCCACCGAATACATGTTGGCTTCATATCTGATCTTTTTGATGAGACAATATTATCGGATATCGGATGGGAAAATGTGGATACCGCCCAACCCTACATACTGATGTCACAAATCATCTTCCCCATTAGTAAAAAATATAAAAAAACAATAAAGAATGAATGAGGTAGGATAAGAATTATTGATGCCTATACTTAAAAAAACAAAATCTAAAAATGTCTAGATATTCTCTCTATCTCTAGATATTACCTGGTAGTAGTAGCAAACTAACGAGCTTAGTAGAACTCAACTCAACTCAACAGATTTTTATATAGCGCCAAAATCGCAGCCGAAGCTGCCTCAAGGCGCTTCACAAAAGTGATTAAGTTTTTAGAATTAGATTTAAGGAATATAGCAGCTCTTTACCTAACTACCTTTCAACCTTGATTTCGCAGTTAAGGACAGTAATTTGGGGTTGGTTACAGAACTCCTTTAACGGAGGACTGGAAAGAAGAGAGAAGAAAGAAGAAAAAGGGGATCAAGACTTTCAGTCAGTCTTGATCTCGGCCTAGTTGAGAAAAGAAAAACAAGAGCTAGCACCCAGAAACCGTTATGAGATAGGGTGGATTGCCCTAATGTGGGCCACTGCCTAATGTGGGACACCTAAGCTCCAGTGTCTCTGGCTCCTCCCTAAACAAATGAATGTCAGTGAAACTATGGTAAAAGTAAACTACGGTAATGTGACTTGTGACTACATTTCACTGTCCCACGTTAGCCAACCGACTGTCCCGCATTAGGGCAATCCACTCTAATACGGCTGCCTTTGAGTTGCCAAAGTATCAATTAAAATAAATATTGGTTGTGCGCCAATGGTGACATGTCGTGTTTAATTTTCATAATTAGAAAAAGTAAATTTAGAAATCCCAATCGGAATGACACACGATATTTTTCCATATCGGTTCTGTGTCAGTATCCGTGAAATCCCCTGCCGATATGTGCACGGTTTAAATTTGTCATTTTTTTTAAACATTAGTCCTTTACCCCACCAAAATGTATTTGGTGGACTTTCAAACTTCAGTACAACTGTATTAACGTGAAAACGGGGTTTAAAATGCCATTACGTTCGCTTCCTCATCTGTCCACAAGATGGAGGCCCAGATGCATGCCGACTGAGAGTGAAAGTGGACAAGAGGAAAGGATATGTTCAAATATATAGAGAACAGAAAAAAAAGTTTTCAACCGGTTTTGTGGATTTGCTAATGTTCCGTTTCTGATACAGAACAGTCAAAGAAATCTTTTTTCGTTTCCGTTTCAGCTCCTCATAAAGTTCCATAAGATCCTGTTCGTTTTCGGTTTTCGTTCCTTGAACCGGTTCAGAGCCCTCTTCATAACAATCTCAATGAAAACGGCATGACATTTGAATGTAGTGTGTGAGTGCCATTGTCCATACACTTTTCATGAGCCAGGTGTCTCATAGACCTAAGCAATATATGATGGTCTAAATGACGATGCCATGGAAATCACTACAACACTAGAAAAGTAGAAATGCCTAACTTCTTCCCAACCCTATTTACTTTATGTTTCAGGTTCTCCTTTCTTTTACAGTTCTATAAAATGTACTATATCGGCACAGGTAGAAAAAGTACTGAAAAATTGTAATTGAGTAAAAATGAGTATCATTTTCATGTGCGATGCGTGGACGATGCGTTGGTTCTGGCTCACCAGGCTGCACAGGAGTTTAACTTTCCGCCCAAATAAGAAGTTTCACCATCCATCAATATGTTTCGTAATCAGTAACATGAAGGGACCGAAACGTAACGAGTTAAAAGTACAAATGTAAAAATGTACTTTAGTAAAAGTAAAAATTACACAGCCCGGCCAGTGGATGGATGCTGTAAAAGAAATATACATGATGGAAGAGATCACACATCGAATACGGCATCAACGTGGAAAATTTGAATCCAGATGGGCGAAATGGATGGACTACACAAAACCGGACTTGGCGAACGTCGCCACTACAAACTGAAAAAAAAAATGGTGGACTTCTGACAACTGCAACGGACTCTATTCGTGACACTGTATGTTTGTTTTTTCTTACTGTATTGTCTGTCTTGTATGTGTTTAATAAAAAATAAGTTTAATTACACGGTGCCTTGTAACTCTGCAAATTACCACCAACACTAGTAAATATTCAACTCTCTCCGTTGTTGTAATAACTCTGAAATAGTCAATGAACTTTGACACTGCATATTTAACACTGCAAAATGTCCTGTGAACCTCTCGGTTTTCAACCCTCCGGTGGTTAGAATGTCCGCTCTCCCATCTGAGCCAAACCCCGTCCTAAATGCATGCATACTGGAATTTCGATGACAAAATAAGAGAAAACAAGGCAGGGAAAGATGGACTGGGAAGGATTTAGTAGTCAGCAGACAGACGTTGGCAGTATAGAACAGCTGTGATGGGGGAGGGGGCGCAGGCGGTGACAGACACAGGAGTGTTGTGCTGCTCTCAGCTGCAGCCTCGTCAGTGGTACCAAATCTAACCGGTCGGGGTGACCCCACTCGTCTAGTCAAACCAGGCTGCTCGATTATGGGAAAAATCATAATCATGATTTTTTTTTATCACGATTATTAACCCTTACATGGTGGTGATGTTGAGTAAAATAAAACGTGATGTCAAAAAACGTTCTGAACAAAATAGAACCCAAATTGGTCTGGTGAAATATTTTTTTTGGTGTGAAATCAAACACTTCACAAAAGTGCCCATAACTCCTAAACTAAGTTTTGGCTGAAATGTCCAATTTTACCCATAATTCAACACTCATATCTCTGGAACAGGGGGGCTGAGGCACACAATTCTTTCCCTGGTTGGAATATAGAATCTCATCTACAAAATGAGCCATCGTGTGTTTTAATAGACAATGGAGAAAATATTCTGTGGACCTCTCCCCAAGTCCTGAAAATGCCCAAAACCCCCTGGCACTTTAGGGACAGTGAATGCTGAAGAGCCTCGGCAGTGAAAGAGTTAATAACCAGTGGTGGAAAGTAACGAATTACATTTACTCACATTACTGTAACTAATTACTTTTTATGAGTAATTTGTAATTTTCTCAGTAGTTTAATGTGTAATTTTTACTTTTACTCATGTACCTTTTTACCTTAGTACTTTTAACTCATTACATTTGAGACCCCTCACATTACTGATTACAAAACATGTTGGTGGATGGTGAAAATGTTTAATTCGGGCGGAAAGTTAAACTCCTGTGCAGCCTGGGGAGCCAGAGCCAACGCATCCTCCATGCATCGCACATCGCTAGACGGTAGGGGTGCACCAATTTTTTTTTGCATGAAATAATTGAACGTAACTTTTACTCATTTTACTCATTACATTTTAAATGAAGTAATTTTGTACTTTTACTCGAGTACATATTGAGATGGGTAATTTTACTTTTACTCCGAGTACAATCTAAGCAAAGTAAAGATACTTTTACTCAATTACAATTTTTCAGTACTCTTTCCACCTCTGTTAATAACGATTATGGAATCAACTTACCGATAATTTCATTGCACTTGTTTGAAAATAGAATCAATACATTTCAGTGTAGAATGTAAAAGTTTAAAATCACGAAATAATAAATACATCTTACTAAGAATTTTCTCCATAAGCAAAAAAATAAAAAAGAACTGAAATGCAATTTATTAATTATCAATAATAAAAAAAAATCACTATTTAAATTTTTCATAATCAGGGGGCCAAAATCACGACTTTGATTAAAATTGGATTAATTGGTGCTGCCCAGTAGCTCAGTTGATTAGGCAGAGCGCTGGAAAGCACACATATGCCTCAATGCCGCGGTGTGTCGGTGGTTGGAATCTCGCCACCGACACATTTCCCGCATGTCTGCCCCCCATCTTCAGCTGTTTCCGCTAACACTAATAAATAAAGCTAGGAAAAAAACAGCCTGAATGGGCTGGAAAAAAACATTAAAAAAAACATTTTTGATTAATTGTGTAACCTTATCCACTACTCTAGCCAAACCAGGTAATTGGGACGTTTTCGACACTAATGGTTTCGTCACTAATTGTTGACTCTCAAGTGGAAACACACAATAGCACTAGTAACTATATAGACACAGTACACTACGATGTCATTGGTGCCCTGAAAGGCAATGTGTCACTGTGCCCCCGGAATTCAACAGCATCACCGTGTGTGGAAAGAAACTGTACTTAAGTCTGGAGGTTTTAGCACACAGGGCTCTATAGCGCCTGCCTGAAGGAAGGAGCGGGAAAGGTGGTTCGGGGAATGGGTGGGATCACGAACAATGTTCCTAGCTCTCTTGTATTTTACTTATTTTTGCATAGTATAGTCCATAACACTCACATGTACATATTCACACACCAATAGTGGCGGCTACCATGCGAAGGTGCGCAACCACGATCCATTGGGAGCAATTTGGGGGTTCAGTGTCTTGCCCAAGGACACTTTGACAAGGACACTCGTCGGGACTTGAACCACCAACCTCTCGATCTTCAACCCTTCACTATTTAACCCTCCGATCGATAGAACAATCACTCTACCAACTGAGCTACAGCCAGCCCCTTTTTGCTTGGTGACAGTCTCAACAGCTCTAAAATGTTTAAGGTCTCTGTGTATTTCTTGAAATTAGGGCTACAGCGATTAGTCGATTAATCGGTGACTAATCGATTATAAAATGAATCATCAACTAATCTAATAATCGATAATCTGCGAAGAGTTGAATCATTGTTGTTGTCGGCAGTTTTGAGCTCATGTTTACCCCATTTATCAACACATATTTGATATGCATTCATAATTTCCGAAAATATGAAACATTAAACGGGCATAATTGATAAAAAAAATACATGCATACACGAAAACCCTGAACATATTACAGTATAAATGAGACGTAATACCTTTTGTCGGAGGATTTAACTTAAACTTTGTTCATTAGATGGTAAAAAAAAGAGCCAAATTTGACTAGATTTCAAGTTAAGAGGATTAATTTCTTGTAATGGTTGCTAGCTGGGAGAATTTGGTATTTTAAAAAGGAAAAATTATCCAACCGATTAATCGACTGATCGTTTCAATAACTAATCGACTATTAAAATAATTGACAGTTGCCGCTTGAAAGAAGGAAAAAAAAGCAGTGTTTTCAATTCCAGCCACAAAACAGTAAGAAGACAAATGGAAAGGAGCCAGAGGCAAGCACATAGCACGGTCCGGTTTGAAGTCAGCGCCGAGCCGAGCGAGCTTCACCTCTCTGGCAGGCTGAGGAGCACCAGCGCTGGCGTCCGCCCCTTCTGTGGCGGGACCAGCGGGCTTATCGGCAGTGTCAACATCCGCAGGGGTTTGCGTCGAGTTTTGGGAGTCAGGTTCCGAGGGAGAACACGCGCTTTCGGAAACACTTTCCGCGTCGTCAGGATCGGCGGCCGCTTCCGGGGCTTCCAGGGATAGCAAGGTTTCAGGCAGTGTGGAGACATCGAGGACTTGGGCGTGCGGCGTAGGAGTCAAGGCCTGCGGTGCTTTGTCCCCAGCGGCCGGGGTGGTCGGCGCGGGTCCCGTGTCCGACCCGGCGCCAGGCGGCGGCGGTTTGCGCTCGTGTTTGAGAGAGAGCAAGAACGCCTGCTCCTGCTGTAGACGCTTGTGAAGGCGCTCGGCTTTGCGCTGCTCCTCCAGCTCGCGCCACTTGAACTCCTGGGATGCGCACGGTGTGTGTGCATGTGGGCATTACGCTTTTGAGGGCAAACCGCTCAAACAGAACGAATGCAAGAACATATGCTAAGACATGTTGGCACACACTTCAAAATGCATTTTTTAAATGGACTTGTAAAAAACTAGAAGCACTCAGAGTTTGCAAACCTGCGCCACAGTGGTACAAAAGATAGTAATTAATAAAAAAAAAATAGTATGTACTTGTAGTGCTAGCAGTATGTGTGGCAAGCCATTATCAATGCAAGTGCTCGTAGAGTAGTAGTCTGGCGAGCCGGAAGCAACGCATCGCCCACGCGTCGCACATCGCTAGACGTTGCATAGCATAACGTCTGGTGATGTGCGACGCGTGGACGATGCGGTGGTAATGATAGACTGGGGGTGGTCCTGAGGAATCGCAGTTAAACTGAGAATGTTGTGGTGACTAAAAACTTGAATGTGCATGTTTGGTTATGAATTAACCACGTCAGCTGAGGGACATACTGTACATGGTCCTCAATTTCAACATATTGTATAAACATGTATTCCTCTATTCAGTCACCAGGATATATCTCTAAAATGGAACATAGCATGAATTCACACACACTTTTTTTCCTAGTTAAAAAGACACATTCTTGACGAGTTACACAATTTGTGAAGTGGGTCCAGGGGCCCAGAGGACAAGTAGCTCCGGGGTGGAAGTGTTGTTCTGAGTTGATTTACCTAGCGTTAATTATTCCAGAGTTGATCGGAGTCACCTGGTGTTGACTGTGGTGTTACTTTAACACTGGAAGTGGTCAAACAGCTCTATGGAAGGTGTTGTTTTAACTTGACTTAACTGATTAACACTGATAGAGAGGGACTTTCCACATCCGGTTTGGAAGAACTATTAACACTAATCAGTGAGGGGAAATAGACTAGAATAGCGTTAAATGCAGAGATGTGACCAAGTCCCAAGTCGAAGTTTTCTTGGGCAAGTCAAGTCAAGTCCCAAGTCAACTCCAAATCAAGTCATTATTAACATGCTGTCATTTTAGCTCCAGAATCTGATTTTAATAAAGTCAAAAGTGAGCAATAGTTTTCCTTTTATAATATCATTGTTTGATTTTTTTTGACTACTTTATTAAAATCAGATTCTGGAGCTAAAATGACAGCATGTTAATGATGACTTGACTTGGAGTTGACTTGGGACTTCACTAGACTTGCCCAAAAAGGACTTGAGACTTGAGACTTGAAAGAGGGACTTGGTCACATCTCTGGTTGAACGTAATACTGAGTGTTAAAGAATTAACACTGAAATAGTGTTAAACAATTTACACTTTCAAAAGTGTTAATTATATAAACTCTGGAACGTGTTAAATGTAACTCTAGGGAAGTTGATTCAACTCTGGTCGATTTACTGTGTACTGTGTGCAGATATGGGCAGAGTAGCCATAAAAATTACTTAAGTAAAAGTGTTGTTACCTCAGCAAAATATTACTCAAGTGAAAGTAAAACGTAGTCATCCAAATAGTTACTCAAGTAAAAGTAAAAAAGTATTCTACAAAAAAGTTACTTAAGTAGTGAAAAGACTGAGTAGCTTTCAGTAAAAAAAATGAAATAAATTAGAAGAAATTCTCAGGGAAAAGTACTTATGTTTCCACCTCAAATTTACTTGAGTAAAAGTAAAAAGTAACGTGTGAAAAATATACTCCAAAAGTAAAAAAGTACACCAAAAAATTGAAACAGAGTAAATGTAATGCGTTACTGCCCATCTCTGACTGTGTGTGTGTGTGTGTGTGTGTGCGCGCGTGAGTGTGTGTGTGTGTGAGTGTGTGTGTGTGTGTGAGTGTGTGTGTGTGTGTGAGTGTGTGTGTGTGAGAGAGTGACCC
>OMKY01230782.1:0-17085 GCA_900302395.1 Bregmaceros cantori | reverse complement strand
ACACACACAAATGTGGGACAGTGAAATGTAGTGTTGAACAGTTGAACTTAATGTTAGACACATTACCATAGTTTACTTTTACCATAGTTTCACTGACATTCATTAGTTTAGGGAGGAGCCAGAGACACTGGAGCTTAGGTGTCCCACATTAGGCAGTGGCCCACATTAGGACAATCCACCCTACAGTGAAATGTAGTGTTGAACAGTTGAACTTAATGTTAGACACATTACCATAGTTTACTTTTACCATAGTTTCACTGACATTCATTAGTTTAGGGAGGGGCCAGAGACAATCGACATAGATGTCCCACATTAGGCAGTGGCCCACATTAAGACAATCCACCCTACAGTGAAATGTAGTGTTGAACAGCTGAACTTAATGTTAGACACATTACCATAGTTTGTGTTTACCATAGCTTCACTGACATTTATTAGTTTAGGGAGGAGCCAGAGACAATCGACATAGCTTTAGGACAAGCCAGCCTATAGGCTATGCAGTTGAGCGCAAACATTTTGTTCTTCTTAAAGTTGCTTATATTGTGCATTGTTAAGTTTAGATATAGTTTATACAGAACATATTTGGTGGACTTTCAAACTTCAGTGCAACTGTATTAACGTGAAACTGGGTTTAAAACGTCATTAGATTCACTTCCTTGCCTGTCCACAAGATGGAGCCCCAGATGCATGGGGCTTGATGACTGACAGTGAAAGTGGACGGAAATAGTCTCCCAGACATAGGATATGTTAAAATATATAGAGAATGAAAAATAACGTTTGTAACCGGTTTTGTGGACTTCATTATGTTCAGTTCCTGTTCCAGGGAGAGTTAAAGAAATCTTTTTTCGTTTCCGTTTCCGCTCCTCGTAAAATTCTGTAAAATTTTGTTAGTTTTCGTTTTTTGTTTTCATTCCTTGAACCGGTTCGGACTTCGGAGCCATGTTGTTAGCATTCCCAGTGTCATGGCCACACCCGTTCTCTTGGATGCTGAATACTGTACCACGACCATGTAACGGGTGAAAACACCGTACGGAAGAGTAGGCTGTTCCATGCTGATATTAAAATATGGAAATGTAATACATGGAGATAGCGAAAAACGAATTTTAAAGAAAAAAAATGAGCCGATTAATCGTCAGCAAATATGGCCGATTAATCAATGAACAAAATAATCGTTGATTGGCCCACACTAGGGCACTCCACCCTATACATTCTGCCTCTCCGCATCCCTCTCATCTCTCGTGCTCTCTCACAGTCCCTTAAAATCTAAATCCCCCCCACACACACACACACGCTCTCTCCTCACCGCTCTCTCGCTCGCTCGCTCTCTCCCTCCCCCCTCTCCTACACCCTCAAATAGCGGTACGGTACCCCCGGCTCTCGGCATAGCTGCTTATTACATTGTGGCTACCATTTATAAAAAATATTTATACGCACACAGATGAATGACACATGGGACACAGTCCTTATTTGTTCACAGCGTTTTAGTTAATTAGCTGCGCCGCAAAGCAGGTTACGTTTTTGGTAGCGTTGGTTTGTCTGTCCCCAAGATAACTGAAAAAGTTGTGCATGGATCTGGATGAAATACAGTTGTGCAGTTGTTGGAAATGACACACGGAAGAATTGATTACATTTTGGTGCATTTCTGTAGCCTATAAGTAACAAAATCATACTTACTCACCAACTTACTGATAGATCGCTGGCTGCTTACCACGGTCACGTGACCAGATTCCTGGGTCACAGGGGCCGCTGGGGAATGTAGTTGGCATGTTCGCCGGTGGGAATACAGTCTATGGGTCAATCGCAATCGCACTACTCGACCACTTGCATTGTCACACATACTGCTAGCACTAAAAGTACTATTTTTTTGTATCACTACGGCACAGGTTTGCAATCTCTGAGTGTTTCTAGTTTTGTGAACGTTTCACTTTTGCTGGATGCATCAGGGGGAATACAACTACTAACATTGACACTTAAAAATGCAACTATGTATTGCAATTCAATTCTGTTTAAAAGACAACACAGTGACTGATAAGGCTGTGCATCGATTTGATTTTACTGAATCAATTCCGATTCACAATTCACTTTATATTAATTGTATCTCTGTATATGTAAGAGTGCCACACAGAGAGAAGAGTCAAGAATCTGAAAGTATTTATTTTAGGAAAAAAAAAAAAAATCAAAGTTTGGAATTCAAGTCAACACCAATGCTTTTAGTTGCATTACTTGCACATTTCTGGAGAAAATATATATATATATATATATATATATATATTCATTTTTTAAATCAATTCACTTACTTTTTGAATCGATGAATTAAATATTGAGCAAGAATAGTCTTTTTTTTTTACACCAATGACAAACACCGGAAGCCCTCTTCATCTCTGCCAGAAATGCCCACTGAACGTGTCTATACGTACAAGCTATTCATTCCTTGTAATCCTCACTGTGTGTGTTTTGTTGTCTTTGCTTCCAGCTTGCATTGTGATCATTTGGTAGGTAATGGTTCAGTAGGGTCATTGTGTCCATCTAAGCTTTCCCCATGCCAGTATGAGTCAGTTTCTGCTGTGCAGAATGTTAGGTGTGGTTCATTCACAGTTTGGCATATGTATGCTTAATGCTCCATCATCTATGTCATCCAAACCACATAAATATAATTAAAAATACATATGTCTTTGCTTCAGTTATGCGAAAGCCCTTAATATTAACTAGTTGGTCCTTAGTTTACCTCTTTATATGCTTTAAAATGTATTAACCCTATTTGGAGCCAACCATTTTCACACCAATAATTCTACACTGATGTTCTACAAATTAGATATCTACACATAACAGCATGCGGTGTAAAGAAGAGCAGCTTGTCTTACTTTGAAGTGTGTTTTAATAATATACAGGATCGTTAGCACAGTTGAGCAGTTGACAAACACCAATGTCTCACCAAGCCCCCGCCGGGCCTCCTATCACCAAACTACCACTTAGCCTCACTCTCCCCTTGGCCCTCCTCGTCTCACACCACTGTCAAACACAGAAAATCATACACAGAAGTGATAACCTCTACGGCACGATGATCTAACCTAGAGCGTAGCAACCGTATAATCGATTATTTAAATAATATCCGACTAATTTGACGATGAATCGGCAGTGATTAATCGTTTCCTTGTTTGGCCCAGCTTGCGCTCAAACATGTTAAATATTTGTTGTTCCCAATGCCAGTCTCCATTCCCAGTGTCAGGCTTTAATACAATAAAGACACCACGTAAGCTTGGGTGAAAACCCAATGTTATAATTTAGCACGGAAGAGTAGGCTCTTCCATAGTAATACTAAAAAGTACAAACTTAATAATAATTGAGGCTAATAATTGATCTAATTCTAATTGAAAAATGAGCCGATTAATTTATTCATCATCAATAATAATGGGCAATTAATTGATGATCAAAATAATCGTTAGTTGCAGCCCTAATCTAAACTAAACTCCCTCACGGCTATTGGTGCCTGAATTGATTCCTGGCAAATGATATACCCAGCTGAACTGAAACCACATCAGTAGGAAGCAGAGATAAGCACGACAGAAATACACATTTACAGATTTTACATTACTACACAAATCTGTCATTATATAGAGACGTGTTTCACTGAGTCAAGTTTTCAAATCCTTCTCCCTTCTGACTCTTCTAAAAAAGCTGTCTCATAACGTGCACTTCAGGTGCACCTGAGAGTAATGAATGTCTCTTTTTCATGACCCTGACCCTGCTTTGGCTAACTGTGGAGAGTGCAAGCCTGCAAGGTACTGCCGCATGTCGCTACTAAAATCAAACATGGCGGGAATCAGGTTGCGGTGGATGAGGTAACGAGGGAGACGGAGTTTGAGGTCTGTGTTGAGCACCCAAAGGAGTGTGCACTCTGATGCCATGCCTCTGGACCTGAAAACTACCATACCCCCGGGGTTGTTCTCTCCTCGAACGTGGGCTGCTTGTGGCGGTTTGGCGCGGTGCTCAGTGGCCATGCCCACTGTGATATAGCAATCTGGCCTACACTCCACACGCCTGACTGTGACAAAGTCCCGCGGCGCGATGATACCCCCCATGGCTGCTGCAGATACATTGTATGACACCATGGTGTTGTCATCCACTTGCTGCAGGATCTCACTCTTGGTCAGGTTCCTGCTCCACAGCACCATCTTTTCCGGGCGCAGAAGTACTTCCTCGTACACGAGTTCCGCCGTACAGGGCAGGGTTGTCCTTAGGATGAAGGTCTTGCCGTGGAAGGGAGTCTTCACTGTATATACACACTCACCAATGTCGTTCTTCTTCTCAAACATCCAGCTGTCCTCCTGCTCCAGGATCTGCTCCACCAAATTCATCGCCTCCTGGCTCTGTAAGACATAGTACATCTCCTCATCTGTGACCCCAGCTTGTTTTGGTGCTGTCTCAAAGATTCCCAGGTCCTCTTCAGAACCTCTCAAAGATTCGGGTGGAGTGTAAAACAATGTGTCTGACATGGCACAGTCACCCATGGTGGCATTGGTAGTGTGGTCACCCAGAGGCTGCTGCAGGACATGAAGATCTCTTGAATGCTCCAGACCAACTTTGAGTGACTCCAAGCTCTGTAAGATGTAGTGCGTCTCCCCCTCCGTGATCCCACCTTGTTTTGGTGCTGGCTCAAAGATTCCCAGGTCCTCTTCAGAACCTCTCAAAGATTCGGGTGGAGTGTAAAACAATGTGTCTGACATGGCACAGTCACCCATGGTGGCATTCGTAGTGTGGTCACCCAGAGGCTGCTGCAGGATATGATGGTAATCTATCGAATGTTCCAGACCTATTGTGAGGGACTCCTGCATCTTTTGCCAGGAGTCAAACACAGAGCGCAAAATTCCCACCCTGGCTCTGATGAACTTTGCCACTTTACTTCTGTTCCCTTTGGCCAAACTGATGCTGTCTTTGCAGATGTTGGCGATATCAAGACCAATGAAAAGAGGATTTAAAGTCCTGGCTACCTTGGTGCTAGCTTCTCTGGCACTCCTGGCTGCTATTTCTCCCATGTCTGAAAGTTTGACCCTGCTTGCACTTCCTAAAACCTGGGTCCGACATGCAGTGATTGTTTCATTCGTTTTGTTGGTGACTTCATCTAGACACTTCTGAACACTCTCCATATTCTGCATGAATGCTTTGACGCTTTCACTGGCTTTACTCTGTTGGGTTTTGTTTACGACTCGCTCAGCAATGGAGGTGACAACACTGTTTGCTGTGCTTGTAAGTCCCAGACTCGCCCCACCCACGGTCAAGGCAAGAGATGTCCCCGCTGTAAAGGGGACAAGCACCAGACCGGTGATGGTCAAGACCCCACCGACCACCCCCACTGAGCCGCCAGCAACTCTGGAGATCATAGAACCCCTGTGCATGCTGTCCAACTTTTTGGCAGTGTCGTCCAAGTCCTGAAGGTATTGCAGCATTTCAGCCTGATGCGCAGTAAACTGGTTGACAAAGCCAGAAACAGGCCTTTCCTGGAACAGGTTCACTCGTCTGAAGTTGTCGTCCTTCCTGCACAGTAAATTTTGCAGTGTTAAATATGCAGTGTCAAAGTTCATTGACTCTCTCAGATTTATTTCAACAACGGAGGAAGTTGAATATTTACTAGTGTTGGTGTTAATTTGCAGAGTTACAAGGTGCTGTGTCAATTAGACTCTACAAAGCCCCGCCCAAAGCCCACCCACCTCATCCTCACTTTAAAGACCGCCATTTTCATTGCATCGTGACTGATTGCAGTAGCGCTGCCGACTCGGCGTGTCGCAGGCCCTCGCGGCCTTCGTCCGCTCAGATGCAGACGCCCGTCCCTTCATTGACATGCCGGCGGTGCTGTTCAGTATTAGCCAGTGTTACAGATGTTTGCATAGCACACCAAAATGATTATTAATTTCTCTGTGGTAGAGGTAGATTTTAACCTTTAAAGATATAACTGATAGAGACGTTCACGCCACAGCTCTCAGATTCCATGACATGGCAGAATAGAAGATTTTATTTTCACACTAAGGCAATACAAGTTGTTACAGAGTTAATATGAATATGGACGTTAAACAATAACGGGATGTTGAGCTAAAGACCAATTGCTCAACAGGACAGTGTCATGGCAGCGACGTCTCGGCAATCTGTGTTGAACATTGGCAAACCGAGCCTTGATTACAGAAAACTCCACAAGAGATCAAAGATGACTCCTCGGCAGGATACTGGGAAGGCAGACTTCTGTAGGCGAGGTGCCGGCCATCTGCATGCATATTAGTGCCTGAGTGGAGTAATGCTAATTTTTGCCATTACACCACACTTCAGCATTTGCAGTGATGTTTGAAGGTCCACCAAATATTCCGTACAAATAATCTAAAAATGTATAAACTAAAGATCTCTACTTCCTACAAAAACATGTTCATCATTCTAAAATTATATACTTGGATGTCTTATGCAACAAATGTGTTGTAGGAGTCCTATGGAAGTCTTTGGCACTGGAAGAGTTAAAAACCCCAGTAGCACGTCATAAATAAAAAATAGTTAATAATGTTCACCTGATGGCATCGAGTTTTTCCACGAGGGAACGTAAGTTCAGCTTCTCGTCCTCTGTTGCACCGTCAGTAAAGACCACAGCCGGTGTTTTGAGACAGTTGTGTTCAACACTCTGTGGACAGCTGTGAGACACAAGGACGGTACGTATGAGGCAGGAAATCAATATGTTGTGGGTTGACATTTGTGGCAAAATTGATGTTCCCGAACTGGTTAGAAGAAAAAATATTGTTCTCAGAACGGTTAATTTAATTTCTGTCAGCCTGCCACAACTTGTGCCAGGAGGTGTTTCAATTCAAGTTGGCGCTCGTTGCGGGCGCACAGAGGTAGAGACTGGCGGAGCAGTAGACACCTATGGGACAGAGCGTGCCATGTTTCAAATAAAACTTTGAGGAACAAGGTAAAACCGGTATTAACTGATTACCATTATTTTAAAACATGTGTTTCTGTTCCGGGACATAAAAATACTAACATTTCCGGTTTCGTTTCTGTTCCCTATAAAGAACAAAAAGTTCCTGGTTTTCGCTTCTTTCCTTGAACCGGTTCAAAGCACTCATTGTGATTACTCATGTATAAAAATAATTGCCTACAAATCCATTGTTCCAGCCAAGAGACGTTAGGAATACTATTGCTACTGCTGCTGTAGATTTAGATATAAAATGAACTAAAAATCGACTGTCTTTTGGCTTTAATAAGCTGTTCATGCGAGCTTCTACCATTTAATTGCATGACAATACTTATGTCTGTGTTTAAGTCGTTTTTAAAAATGTATTTATGTTTTCGTAACTTTGTACTGTACCTGAGTGTAATTGCTTGCAGCATGTATGATAATTTACCAGAAAAGTCCTGGCAAAGTTACCTGAGGTGAATCTTTTCACAGATGGTCTCAGTGACAGCAACATACATTCTGAGCTCAGCCTCAAAGATGGAGATGTTGTGAAGATTTGGTCTGAAGAACTCTTCAGTGTTTCTCCTGAACTGCAGCAGGTAAGGGGAGACCTCACATGCCGCGCGGATACTCTGCTGAATACACTGCAGACAGACCCCTAGAGATACCCTGAAGATGTCTTTGGGCTCAAAAACATGGCTGGAAGTCGCAGCCAACCTCTCCACGGCATCCTTGAAGCGCTGAAGATCCTTTAACTCTTCCAGAATGCGGTTCAGGTGTTGACCTAGCTGTTCCTCCTGCTGCTTGAATCCTTTCTTCTCCTTTGTGAAATTTAATTTTGCTTTGTCAGTCCTCTGCAGTGTCTCGCGTCTACCTGGTGGCTCAAAGATGTGCTCGATGCTGAGTTCCAATTTATCTGTCCGCTTTTTAATGTCAGACAGCAACGTGACTGACGTACACATCTTCTCCCTCCATTCCTTGTGTCCTTTACAGAACTGTGTCACTGTGTTGATGTAGATCATTGTGTCTTTGATGTACTCCTGCAACAACTCCATTGTGTTCTGTTCTGTTTCTGTCAATAGGAAAAATTGCATTAAACAAACACAAAAGGACGAGACTGTTGGGCTGCTTAGGAAATATCAGCATATCGGATATCGGCAAAAAAGTCAATATCGGACAACTCTAAATATTATGCATAAATATATTTCTGTCAGAACCATTTTAGTCAAGAAACACAACAGAAGATTAAGAAGCAACTCTTTATTGAAATTAGAATTATCTTGGCGGTATGGCTCTGTTCAGAAGAACCCTCCTATTTCCATGAGTACCATGGAAAAGCACTAATGTAGCAGTATTGTAGAGAATTTTCACCTTAGCACGCAGGGTGAGAGGGCAGCAGTAGTTTAGGGGATTCTCACCCCAGCGCACAGGGTGAGATAGATAATGAACACTGCCAAGCTACTTGACAAGAGAACATGTTCATGTGTACACAACATTTTTTTTCATCTTGGTTTGGTGGAGCAGGGGAAGGTGGTGGGTAGCAAAACAAGCAGTATACACTTTAGGAGCGGGTAGAATTTATAGTGCCTGCTGAAGCTGTCCGGCCAAGAGTTAGTCAGTTATGTATCTCTTTGGATGCATACATTTGGTTAGGGAGCCAGCTTTTCCCTGGCCGTGAATGGGCTGGAAAAAACATTAAAAAAAAAAAAAAAAAAACAGTCCTTCAAACGTACCTTTACCGGAATCAGCCATTCTTCAAAATGCTGTGTGATGTTCAAGTCTGTGATTGACTGAAAACCTGAGTTCATGTTACAATATACTTGGATGCATTTCCTTGAATACACCAGTGTTCTGGATGCACCTTAACCTGCGTTGTGTCCTCTCGTTCTCTGCTTGCCTTGAACAGATTGCTGTAGATAAGCTATGTCCTGGGAACGCTGGCTTATCGCTCATTAACTATAGGAGTACCTTTTTACTGTGGGTGTGAGGGGGTGGTAAGCTATCTCAGGTACCGTACTACAACTGAAAGGTGCAATGCTAGTAAGTATGTCTGCTCCGAAGTCTGTAGTCTCTCTCTCTCCCTGACACTCAAAGGAAAAACAATGTCTTAATTTTCGTCAGAACTTTGTGTTTTGCTACTTTTTCCTAAAAAGAAAGCTTACAATACCCTAAAACAGGACTATTCAACTGGTGACCCGCGGGCCAAATCCTGCCCGCCAATCAACTTTTTCTGGCCTTCAGAGGAATTATATATTTTATTATATTTTTGTCAAACAGGTTTCATCTGTTGTTGACGGTTGAGGCTAACTGCACAGTAAATTTTGCAGTGTTAAATCAACACTTAAAGAGTTAAATTTAACACTGTGCCTGAGTGGATTTGGTCCTTATCAGATTTGGTGTTAAATTAACTCTTTCCATAGTGTTATGTCTTAACTTGAAATTGAGTAAAAAATTAACACTGTATAGCACCGCCGGCATGTCCGTGAAGGGACGGGCGTCTGCATCTGAGCGGATGAAGGCCGCGAGGGCATGCGACACGGCGAGTTGGCAGCCCCACTGCGACCCAAACCCCTGGGGTCGGATCCGCACCTCGGCCCGCGCCAAGGGTTGGGTGCCGCATGAGTAATGATGCAATGAAAATGGCGGTCTTTAAAGTTTGAGAGAGGATGAGGTCGGAATGGTTTGGGCGGGGCTTTGTAGAGTCTAATTGACACGGTACCTTGTAACTCTGCAAATTAACACCAACACTAGTAAAACTCCCTCCGTTGTTGTAATAACTCTGAAAGAGTCAATGAACTTTGACACTGTATATTTAACACCGAGAAATTTACTGTGTGAGATTCTGTTCTTTGTTCTTTACCTCAACGGATGCTCTATAAATGTGTTGTAGTTGTTGCATAGAATTGGGAAGCCCTTTTAATGGGAAGTATGCAACTTTAAATAAAAGTTATGAAAATAGGCCGGAGTTTACTAGCCCTGCCCTAAAATGTGTTAGCAAAGCAATGCAGTGTCATAGGATTATGTCACTGAATGCACTTTTTTTGTAACTACAAGGGATTACCAGATTACAACCCAACGCAGTAGTTGTGGAAGTATGGAAAGTAGTTGTGACCTGTTGTGTCTATTCTGACTACACTATCTCTTGTGGAATTTCCTGAGAGCCTGTAAAGTCCGGGTTCAGGGTCTCGAAATTCCACGACACATGTTCGAGAAAACATCTGCTGCACCTCTGCCAAAGTCAATGCAGTCAGTAAAACAAGACCATGTGCCCCTGCGTACATCTCCTAATAATGCATGCAGGTACTAACTATCACTTCCTGGCTAGCTCACCAAATGTAGTGGCAGGAATATGGACACCGGTAATGATCACACCAAACTCCAGATTCGAATTAGCCAGGTTTATTGGTCAGGGCCAAACACCTCTGTCAATCGTTCATTCCAAGATCCTCCTGAACACACTGACTGACTAAGTTTTTAAACACAAACAAGGCCCGCCTTTTTCAACAGATAACGTATGGGTCCGTGTGGCTGTGGGTTGCTAATTCAGGCACCCCCGGCTACTGTCAGCATTTACTGGGGGGGCCACACATGTTTGTGTCCATTAATGGAAGAGGGAGAAACAGTCTTTTTTAGAGTATCGTCAGTCAATCATTATACTTAAAAGTTGAATAAAATCCTTTTTAACAAATGATTTGCTATGAACTGCAACTGTTCATAAAATAGCCTGGAACCACCCTGGAAAAAAATGTGAGGTAATTTGTTGTGATAATTAAAGTTTTTAAAAAGTAATCTCTTATAAGATGTGTTACTTAAAATATTACTCAAAATAATTAATTACTTCAAATAATCTAGATGAAATTGTACAGCAAATAGTTGCTATTTAAACAAAACACAATCTTATTGGCTTCTGGTCCAAGTTCACCTCATGTCACCCTGTAGCCAGTGGTGTGATATCTTTTTTTATGATCAGGGCGTCTGCCCTCCAGTTTGATACGGCGGACTGCAGAGACTGTTTATAGCAACTATGTTGACACGTGTCAAACTCTTGGGCGTTGTCTGAAAACTGCAAAACAACAACCTAAAGGAAGATTAAGAACCTTCGTCTAGAGGCCAGTCTTGCAGTTAATAATACTAATGATAATAATAATAATAATGATAATAATAATATATAGCGCCTTTCATAGAAGCAATGGTTGCTTTACTACTGGACTTAGTACTGGAAGAAGAAAACAAACCCAGGGATTAAAGTTATCCGTTGCTACGATGGATTTGATGGAAATGTTTAAGCGGCGGTGCGCCCTCGTTGTTTAAAGTGCGGCATTTATTTTTTGTGAAATGTATGCACATGCATGTGCATGTAACAGGGTGAAGCGGACATATTCAAATTAGAACACAGTGATTGCACCGACTACTAAAGGCTGCACAGCCGATAGTGGCCGGCAATCAACTGTCTGAGGAAGGAGCTTTGGTAAGGGTCATTTTTCCCATGATGCATTGCATGAATTCTGCAGTACTCCTTGCGTTTTGTGTGTGTCGTTATCTGGTAGCAACCCCTCGTGGTCATTTTACATTCATTACATGTATATGGGGTATAGAGTCGTTTAGGTCACTAAGTATTATCATCACCGCAGGAGTATGGGTTAACCCTAAGCCTAACCCTAAAGCTAATACTTCTCCCGATCTTAAACCTATCCTTAACCCCTTCCTTGAACCCCCGAACCCGGCTTCTGTAACGAGACGACTTGATACAGTATATGGTTCTATTTTTTCGTTGTACTTTCACTAAACATGTACAGTACATTTATGTTGTTGAGTACAATAGCTTACCTAGGGTTCTTCTTTCCCCGCGACCCTACTGACCTCTGTAAGAGGTCATTTGTATCTCTTGAAGGAGAACAACACAAATACGATGGTAGCCATCTTACTAATTCGATTTTAATATGCAGAAAAGCAAATAGAAAATAGACAACAGGTAAGAACATCGGAAAACAATCTGTACACCAAGAACATCATTGTGACATCACACTAGGTTCTGAATGAGTGCCCAATAAATACAATTTTTGGTATAGCTATTGATAATGCCATTTGATTTCAAATTACAGAATGAATACACACGATCCAGTTCTATGCACGAGCGTACTACTCCCCGCATCACACATACAAACATGGGTACTTTATAATGTACATTGTATTAATTACATTGTTTTCAGAACTTAGCAGAAGACGAAAGGAAGAAGAGAGCGTAGGGGATGTAATAGTTTTGCGTGTCCGCCGTGTATACTTACACATAGATTTTTTACTTCTGAACGGGTGGATGGAATGGCCCCAAATGTATTTAGCTTTGTTTGGTTTGGTTTTAAGATGAAGCATAAACATTTCATTTGATATAAAGCATACAATCTTTCAAAGAGGTTGACTTTTTTCCTTTCTCTGATTAACATTTTTTTTTAGAATGTAGAGATTCTGTTTGGGTTCATTGATTATTAAATTAATCAGCGACTATTTTGATGATCAATAATTGTCAATGAAATTGATGATTTCATTTTAGTTTGTCAGTTATTTTCGGTAGTTTGAGGCCGTCTTTTCCCCTAATTTATCCACATACATTTGATATAAATGAATATTAAATCAACATAATTGATTGAAAAAAACATGAATATGTCAAAAACCTTCAGAATATTACAGCATAAATTAATAGTTTGTGTCTGAGTAAGTAAATTAATTGTTGTATATATGTTGGGTACCACCAACCAAAATTTGACCATCTTTCATGTTGACAAGATTCATTTACTTGACTTATTTCAATAATCGGCAACTAATAGTGGGGAGTGGGGGGTGGGTTCCACTTATTCAGAAATATAAAGGTAGAAATAGGTGCCAGGTAATGAGTGTGGTCCCAAGAAGCTCATGGTCTATTCTGAAGAATGTCAACACGCCCGAAGGGTCTCATCCGCACGGTGTCCCAGTTGATGATGGTGGGCTCGGGGTATTCACCGGAACGCATCTCCTCGTCGCTCAGAACGTGGTCCCACAGGTTCATCTCGAAGATCTCGCCGGCGAAGCTCTGCGGGGCGTAGAACCCACCGGACAAACCACGGTCTGGGTCTTGTCCGAGGATTACTCGTCCGTTTGGCTGCACCATGTGACCGCTTTTGTAGATGCGGGTCAGGGACCTTTTGCCGTTGACGAAAATTCTGGTCTCGCCAGTTCGAGACTCCCAGGTGATGTACAGCTTGTTCTTCAGTGGACCCAGCTCTGGAACCTCGAACATAGCGCCCTGATTGCTTGACGCCAAATACAATGACACCCTGGTAGAAGCAAAGACATAAGAAAGATTAAGATACTGTAGTGACCGGCGCAGGGCATTATGGGTCTGCACCGTCAGTCACTTGGTGGTTGCCGACACGCCCCTATAAATGGAACCTGAATGAAGCTTGGCAATGGGCTGAGCTTAGCCTGTTGTTGACCTGCGTTCAGGTGCATTCCCCCAGCTCCTCCACGAGGGGCACCCTCTCATTACAATACCATCAATGGGACCAGACTAAAGGAATTGTAGGTGGAGGCCATGTCCTTACAGATGACATAGACATAATAGAGACTCTCAAACCATGACAATAATGACAGGAGGCAACAAGCAGGCTCGCAGGTTGTCTTAACAAAACTCTGCCTTAAGGGCCAACAACCCAATCGGTGACACGAGAACATCTAAGCATGTCTCAATGAAGGCGCATCTTATCTCATATTCATCTATACATGATTTGGAAGAAACATTTATCAGCATCAGCCCCCTACTGACTTATATTATGCATCATATCCTACCCAGTCAGTGCGCAAAAAAGAGCAAGAGTAACAAGCCTGTTTTGGTAAAAGTAAGGAATAGAAGTACAGATATTTTAGTTAAAAATGTACTCAGTACAAGTAAAAAGTAATCACAGAAAAAAGTACTTCTAAAAGTACAGATACTTGAAAATTTTACTTAAGAACAGTACTTAAGTACTTGTACTTCATTACTTGCCATCTCTGGTGGTGGGGAACCAGAAAGCCTGGAGGAAACCCACGCAGACACGGGGAGAGGATGTAAACTATACACAGAAAGGACTTCCAAGAATCCAACCCTGGGAGTGCTACCACTAACCACTGCACTATCGTATTCAGAGATGGTTGTAACGCATAGTGTAATGCATTACATTTACTCCGTTACAATTTTTTGTGTACTCTTTTACTTTTGGAGTACATTTTTCACAATTTATGTCAACAATTTGCTATTCGTTACATTAACTTGGCCTTTAGAGACACATGTTGGGAACTGTTGGCACATATGTTGACGTCATATCTCTCTCTTTTTATGGCTACTCTGCCCATATCTGTAGATAGATACAGTAGATAGATGGATAGATAGAGAGATAGATGTACAGAAGGACGTACCTGTTGCCCTTTTCCAGCCAGACGTTGAGCTCGTCGCGGCCCCTGGTGCGGTACGCAAACAGGATGGTGGAAGCCATGTTCTGACGCAGCTGCGTGGCGTAGCACATGCAGAAGGTGAAGGCAGTGAGGTTCAGTGGGCGGTCAGGAGTCAACTCCACGCGGGCGAACGCCGTCTGTCTGGGGAACACCACCGACCGCATTGGCTGGCGTCTGCCTGAAAGTGATGAAGATTACAGAGATGTCATTAATTAAGAGATTAAATAACAGTGGAGTCATCAACAATTACACTGTAACTTTAATCAGAATCACAGACTAGAAATTGACTTGGGGTCAACACCCTAGTACAGTAAGACATATTAACATAGTAAAAATATAATATAACACTGAGAATATAACAACATAAAAATATAACAGCCCCGTGGAAAATGTATATAACAACACAGTCAATATAATACACAGTAAGAAAATAATTGAGATAAAGGCATTATATTATAATGAACAAAAATCTGATCGCAATGAGGGTCGGAGGGGGATTAATTATTTAGTTCTGTCTCTCTCTTTTTTTGTGTGTACTTTTTGGATTTATTTTTTGTGTCGAAGGAGACAAAGTGAAGGTGATATGAAAGTGAGGTGGAATTAATTACATTTTGAATCGTGTGAAAAGAGCCGGGTGTCTATGCCTTGCTGGCCGACTTGCTGACATGCCAACCGGCGTGACCATGCGGGTCGGCTACCTCTTATTAGCATCCAATGCCAACACTCCCAGGACGCGATGTGTCCTTCAAAAACAAATCATTCATACTCGACTATGAGGGTTTTGTTAACCGAATACTGGACGGCTCTGCAAATATTCAGAAATCACTTTAAGTCATTCACATTATTGCGTCCTTGGCTTTGATTGAAAAAAAATGTGTGCAGTACCACTTTTAGCCTTTCAGGATGTTGAGTGATACCCGCCCATGTTCAGGAGGCTATAACTAAAGAAGGGAACAGGTCGATTCGCCGCAGCGCCCGTTCGCCGCAGTCGTTTCCCCGCGCACATGCAGTTGTTTCACGGTGCACATGCAGTCGTTTCGCCGCGCACGAAGAGATTTCGCCGAGCACATGCAGTCGTTTCGCCGCACATGGAGAGAGAGAAACAGAGAGAGATTTTGAGAGAGAGTATAGAGAGAGAGAGGGAGAATAGAGAGAGAGAGAGATTTTGAGAGAGAGAAAATAGAGAGAGATTTTGAGAGAGAGAGAGATTTTCAGGGGGAGAGAGAGAGAAAGAGATTTTGAGAAAGAGAGATTCTGAGGGAGAGAAAGAGAGAGAGAAAGAATATTTGCGGGTCTTGAAAAAACACTCACATGTTGAAAAAACCCTGACAATTTGAAAAGGCCTGGCACTGAATGTGTTAATAATGTTCAGATTCCTTAACTACATGAAGTCTCTCTCATAGACTTCATCAAAATGGCCCGGTAACTGAAGTCCCCAATCTTAGTACCCGATGCTATGCTATGATTGTTCAGTTGCTGTTTTCGGGGTGCGGCCGCGGAAAGGCGAACCGTGCGAGAGACACTCACCATCCACCTGAAAGCGGGCCCTGAACCCGGTGCTGGTGACACTGAAGTCGGTCGTGAAGCGGATGGTGAGAGCGTCTCCAGTGGAGATGAAGATGTTGGGACTTTCCCCGTGACACACTGTTCCCAGTTGTCTGGAGTTGACGCTCGGACCGTCGTAGACAACGACGCGGTCAAAGTTGCATTCTCTCCCCTCCAAGCTGTTGGCAGCACAGTGAGGAGACCAAAGACCAAACAACAGTTGAGTTGTGAAGAAGATACCAAGCTCAACATAGATGGGGTGTGTCCGAAATCGCTCCCTATTTCCTATCGAGTGCACTTTATGGGGCGCACACCATTTTGTTGGGTTGTCTGAATTGTACCCTATATAGTGCACTCAAGGTATCCCACAATGCACTGTGAAACGGGGTGAGCGTCGATGTACCCTAGACAAAGCAATAGAATGCATAATGCATTGCAAGACGCTAGAGCTGCACGATAAATCGATTTGAAATCGAAATCGGATTTATTTGTTTGGACGATGTGAAATACAGCGAAATCGATTTACCCATCACCCAGCGAATTCATGGTCGGCCCTCGTCTTTTGCTCTCGGACACGCCCCCTTCCTCATACACACACACACACTCACACACACACACAAGTTACTTTGGCTGCGGTCTCTGCTGGCAGCGCTAAACTAGTACTCGAGCGAAAAGGCACCAGATCTGTTGTGTGGAATTGGTTCGGTTTTGAAATTAGGTTACCCCGCGCTGCAAATTGTGTTCCGTTGCACAACGAGTCTTTCCAACACCGAGAAAGCGGACATCCAGCGAACGCGGACGGCGTGTTATGCTAGCAGCTACATATGTTCGGACCCAAGGAGCGACGTCCCCCCGCGAGCCGAAAATATGTTGCTAATGTTTTGCCGTGTCTTTTATAACGCTACTCGAGAACGAATCACCGCGCTGCCTCTGCCCCTACGGAGGATTGAACAGCGCTGTCTGCAGCGAGGAGATCGCTAGCGATTTAAAAGTTTCCCTCACAATACATCTACACTGTTGCACTGCATTAATCTATGTTAAGAATGAACAAATGTTGCTTTTGATGAACTTATCCATTCAACCTTTACCGAATGCTCGTTTTTATGTTTTTTGTCCATTCGTTTTGCATGGTTGTCCCATATCCAAGAAATATT